>CAJNIZ010045848.1:155-33288 GCA_905231905.1 Symbiodinium pilosum
GATTTTTCAGGGAATCATCTCCCCAGTCATCGTTTCGTGTTCTTGTTCCTTTTGTTTCGACGGGCGACGGCATCCTAATATCATTTTACTTAGATTAAAGCTAAACTACGCATGTGGGGTTCCCTGGTCCTTTATTTTGTGTTTGAAGGAAACATATGCAGTACGAGTTCCAAGCAAAATAGGAGGTTGTACAAACGTTCTCTGTAGGAAGCATCTGCATGTATTGGAACACATTGCATGTGTAATGTATAGCTCAGACCCAAACACCAGACTGCCCAGCAGGAAGGTTAGAAAAGCGTACCTGCAGGAACTGTGTCGTCAAGCCCTGTCTTTGTCATGGTTGCCCCACTTGCTTGTGGACGTAAGCATGCAAATTGGGTTCTCCGGCATTGGAAGTTCAATGTGTCTTGCCCTTTTCTTTCGCATTCCCATTTATGTTGCGCTTCGCACATACCCTCTCAGGTTTCCTCCATACAGCAATCTACATCGCATTGCAGGCCCCATATTTTGTTTTTGTGTTTTTCCCTGTCATGTTCCATTCACACTTTCCACAGTATTGATTTCAACGTAGCGCTTGGATTAAACACAACACGAAATTCAAAATGCTTTGGGGCGGAATGGAACTTGCTGTGCGCATGTTGCCTCACATTGCGGATAGTAGGCGCGGCCACATGCAAACCAAAGTTTTGGCGAGCAACGGGTAAGCACTTGAGGCAGTGCGTTTTCCAAGTTTGTGTACGGACAGTCGTTTGTTGGTGTAGCCTCGTAACATTGGATAACGATCTTATGGTAAACCAGTATTGATTTAGGCTTACGGACACATGGTTGCAAGTTTTTGAATTCGATCGCGAAAACCATGCAAATGGCTCAATGTGTTGGTGTGCATGCAGCATTGTTGAAAGCTCACATGCAAGGTTGTCCCAAATTGAGCCTTATAGCAACATTGTCAACATGGCGTCCTATGAAGGTTGGCAAGGAAAATGCGTTAGCATTGCCATGGACGTTCCCTTCTGGTGGTTGTTGGTGGCAGTCTTCGACCATGTTGCTGCCACCAACATCAGCTACGCACAATACTTTGGAAGCGGCTGTGTTTCTGGTGAGCGGGAATTCACATGTTCCGTGTCCGGTGAGACGTTGTGTTGCCAACATGAGTCGCAAACGCATGGTTGGTATTGCCAGGGCAGTTTCGTAAACCGAAAAGATTTCCCTGGTGGTCAAGACTGCTCCGGACAAGCGAGCCAAGAAATTGTTGGATTTTTGAGCGATACCACCAGTATTGGCAACATCAATGCGGGCGAGTGCATCGATTATGGAAATACTATGTCGTTCAAGCAACTTGCATGTATGAGATGTCACATGGCCTTTGAGTTCTTGATTGGCTTTTACCTTCTAATCTGAACTAAGGTTCTCGCTCGTTCCATCTGCTGCGGTGCCGTGCAGTGCGGCGTTGACAAACGGGTCGGAACTGTTCGGGCCAAACTGGGCAACTTTGATTTTGCCTGCGCTCATCATTTCTTTCACTTAGATATGGCGAACTTGTGGAGTTGCCATTGCAGGTTGTGCGTGAACAGGAGGTTTGTGTTGAAATCGGTTCGACACGTGTTTGATGAACATCTCTCATCTGCCGTATCCAGAAGTGGCTGCGTGCACATCGTGATGTTCTGTTACCGTTAATGAGAAGCTCAGTGCCATCACCATACGGTGATAGAAGCACACATGGTTTCACCACCTGACTGTTATTGACATTCTGAAAGAGGATGGGTCATGATGCTCCACACGCATGATGTACCAGAGGTCGTTCTGAGATCGTGTATTGTGAGCGTTTCCACAAGCTTTGTAGCGATTCTTCACCCCAGATTCATGCATGCCTTGATTTGTTCGTTGTAGTTCACCAGCGAGCTTGGATCAAACCAATGCATCACGGCCGTCACCTGGGATGGCGCGAGGATGAAGAGGATCGGCATACAGAGCTGCACGATTGCTTGCGAATGGACCTTTTGTGCTGTACGTACTTCTTGATTGACCTAAGATCTGAAGTAGTATTTGTTCTGCTGACTGCAGCGCGAAAAGGGTCTAGAAATGCCATGATCAAATCACTAGCGTTCTGCAAGTGAGCTTTTGTTGCCCTATTTTGTCCTCATTGGTTTGCTTTTGACGAGCAGAAATAAACTCACATTAGCAGATTTGGCCTGGTTTGCAGAAGAATGGCTTGAGATGTTGCTCTTTTCAACATTACCGAAAAGCCAGGAAGCGCGCACTGGCGGCCAAGGCAGAGTGCGTCGTGCTTTGGTGATGCTTCGCTGCTGCCAGCAAACGTGTGGCCGATGGGGCTCCGTAGAGTCGGCAAGTTATTGTTCCTAAGCTCGAGTTGTCGAGTCCGCTTCTGCCCGGTCATTGCGTGAAGTCCTCTGTCACTTGATGAATCCAGACTGTTTCACGTGGCCGGTGGCTCAAGCTTCGCGCTGTTGCAGCTGCTAGCTGCGCGTGCTTGGTCTTGTTTCATTATTAAGTTTTGAGCGCTGCCGATTCATACCTCAAGGTGAATGGATGAATTGCAATATTATGTCAACAAGCTTCCAGATTCACACTGTAAGATGTATCTGCTTGATTGCAGCCTCGTCTCTTCTTACATGAGCACCCAGGCACCCTTACCGCTGACTTACGCAGACTTCTTTATCGCTCCGCCGGCTGTGCCACGACCTTCCCCGCAAGCCCCTTGGCAATAGCTCATGATTGTTACCGCAAGTTGGGTTCTGTCTCGGAACTTCCTACCAGAGACATCCAAAGACGTCATCTGGCTTCCAAGGCAAACAGCTGCAGTGCTTCTTGGCAGTGATGATGCAAGTGATGGGTGGCTCATCTGTTGCTGATCCACCAACAATCTGACAATCCAAGTCTTGAGTTCTTGAGTTTTTCAAGCATCAGAGATCCCACTTCTGGCAACCCGTGTTCCAGGGCCATGGAGGCTGCAACGTGTAGGCTCGCACACTGCTCTTGTCGGCTTGGATTCTTCCTGTCCTTTTCAAGGTAAGACCCTTACTCTGCGCTGGGCTTGCCTGTGGCCGGCCGACCATCTTCCCCCAAAACGTGTTGGAGCCAAGCTCCAGGCAATCTCTGGGTTCGGGGGTGGTGCGTGCCGGCGGGTCATTGAGTCCTCTTCAGGTCAGGTTAGCGTGTCTGGCTTGTGCTCGCAAGGCTCAGGAGATATTTGGTGCCCCAAGTTTGAGTTGGCGTGCGTTGCAAGGGCCAGAGTTCCTGCCAGGTATCCGTAGCCACTCGGCGCCAATTGTCTTGAGCTCCTGCAGGCCTGGATGTGAGTTTGAGGTGCGTGGGATTCCTAAAGACATATTTCGTTGAGCTGCAGAAATGGCATCTTAAGTTGTGGTGCGGGGATTGTTTCTCTCATGATTTTGGCTTGTGTATCAAAGACGCAGAAGCGAAGCAGCAACATGCCCTCTTGTGCTGCCATATCAAGCAAGGAAAGCTCGAGAACAAACCGCGGCAATGGCGGACGTCATTGATGAGGCCTGGTGTGGACTTCTCACCTACGGCTTTACGTTGCCTGAGGCAACATGTTTGAATGAATGTCCGGCGCGCATTGATGCCATGTAGCTTGTGATGTTTCTCTCTGATGCCTACGCCCACCTGAATGGTTGAAGCCTGATGCTTGCCATGTCCCAGTGCCATGTCCAGCATAGCAGATGTGTTCTGCGATGGCAGTGGCCAATTTGGGATTGTGCAAAATTCATACCAAAGATCCTGCCTGAGACTTCGAGTGAAGCCTGACTGACTCCAAGCGAGGTTCAGAAACTGCTGGTGAGCTTCAGTGCTGAGGCCTGGGCAGCACCTTACACCGCGTGTAAATTGTCATCCTCAACATGTATATATATATATGTATATGTATGGAAGCATGTTGCATTTGCTGGGTTGATGACGGGGTTCAATGATGATTTGTGCCTCACACCTGGGATGTTCTGTTACGAGCAGTCTGAAGATTCCACCCGCAATCCTACAAAAACATGTCCTTTGCGACAAACCATGTCAGCTCACCACAGCACTTCTCTGAAGCCCCATGCTGAATCCACGGCGAAAGCGTTGTTTGCTGCGCACAGTTGCTGCTCTTTGGTGGTGCATTCTTACTTCAGTTCTTCTTGTTCGGGAACGCCTGGCGCTTAGCGACTTCCGGGCAGTCAAGTTACAAAGTGACCAATGTGTCTTCCACGCCTTGAAAAGATGTTGCACTTCCCTCCCAGGTCCTGTGGCCGTGGCGAAAGCGTGGCAAAGGAAAGGCCCCGCATGGACTTGACGAAAGTCTCCAACCTCAGTTGAGCTGTACGAGGCTGGCAAGTTGAAGGAGGATGGAGCAACGTCGACCACCTCACGTCTCTTGGAGGTCGATCTTGCAGAGAGCCGGGCAGTGCACAGAATCCCTAACACCTCCATTCACTTCACAGGCCACGACAGACGCCTTTGAGCAGGGCGACCACCGTACGGTGCTGCGGAAGTGGGGGTTGCTGCAGCGGAACGGCGAGGCAGGTGTGAGAGGTTTCCTGCCTCTTTTTGATGTTTGTTGGTCAAAGCAGGGAATGTGTGTGAGTGCGGGGTTCAGGGCCTGTCTCTTTGCACAAGAATGAAGAGGCTGTTGCATCGTGCGCAGGTTCCGGCCAGTACGCTGGTGCAGGCCTCCCCCTCGTTACTCTAGCCAGCGAATTGGCTTTGGCCGAGTCTGGGTGTGAGGTCGTCGAGTCCATGCAGCGCCTGCGCAAGGATCGGCCCTTTATCCTTGGAGAGGTGGGTCTCAAGCCGCACCGTTGAAGATTCCTTGACGCCATTTGACACCCAGGTCAAGGGCTTGGTGCTCAAGAGCGAGGTGCGGGGATCGGTTCAGGGAAAAAGATTCACTGCTGCGCAGAGGGTTAGCCGATAAGATAGGGTCTTCTGCAGCAATCGCACAGAAAGATGCCTGAGAAGACATGCCGGGTTGGCAGCCAGTCCTTGGCATCTTGATGCTTCGCACGTGCATCCGCGGGCCTTTCTGAATATGGTCTTAGAATTTCAATTCCATGTTGCCAGCATCTCTTTGGACAGCATTCCGGTGGCACCAGGCTGCGCAGAACGTGGATTACATGAATGACGCCAGGCTGAATAGTGAAGTATTCTGGTTGAGTCAGAGATCACAAATCAGCCCGCCCAGTCCCATAGTCGTAGGTTGCGGAGCCCCTCATAGCGGGAATGCTGAGGAGCTCTTGACGCCAATGATGAAGTCCTTGGATGCCGGGTTAATCAATCAACTGCTTGCCCGGCTCGCTTGTTTTTATGTCCATACCAGGCCAAACTGACAGTCGGGTGACCAGGTTGAGCGTCTTTGCGCGAGTGGGTGTAAGCCCGGATAGCAGGACCTGGGACTTTTCCGGGTTCAGTGGGTGTTGCACAGATGTGTCAATCCAAGAGAAATCAAAGCCGGAACTTGATTTCTTCGGACTTACTGAGTTGAGGGGTGTTTGGGTTGAGTGCTTCGGCACTTCTGTGCAGCAGTCTTTCACTGGACGAGCTTGCACATACCTATAATCCCTATATAACCCATTATAGTAGTTTCATTTTCTTTTCCATTATCGCTATCGCCCCACTGTATCCACTTCTTTTTTTGTAGTTTCCATTTTCGTTTCCATTATCCCATTATAACCCCAATATAATCCTACGCCCTAAACCACTGTTTCCATTTAATTTTCCATTTTCTTTACCATTTGATTTTCCATTATTGGGGTAGTATCTCTATAAATACATATATATATACATTACATATGTAACCCCATTATAGTAGTTTCCATTTTCTTTTCCATATTAACGCAATATTAAACCACAATATTACCAAAATACTTGCAAGAACTTCTTTGCCAACAGGCTTAGGCTCCGACGGAAAGAAGCTTTCCCTCAAGTGCATGTTGCGGCCTAGTTTACACTAACGGTCTTGGGCGTGTTTGTTTGTTTGTTTGAAGCTTGTTGGGCTCAAGTTCTTCAGTTTACGTTGAGGAAATGGCATGCGGGTAAGTGTTCAGGTCTCATAAGGTAAGTAAAAGTGGACACAGGGAGTTATGGTAGAGGGCGGCTTTGCCCTTCGTTGTCTGTCATAAAATCTACAAGTCAAAGTTCTGGTGGGTTTATTTCAACTAAGGCTGTTGGGATGTAGGTTTCAAGGGATGCCGATGAGATCGTTTCCAGAAATAGAGGTCTTGAATTCTGGACCCCAATATAGTCTAATACTAAAATAGAATTTCCTATTTTCTGGACGCCCTCATGACTTGAGCTCCAAACCTTGTCGGGTTGTGGCTGGACCGCTTCACGATCACAACTGGTACCTCGCAGCACCATGTCCTTCAGGCAATCTACTTGGTACAAAGTATTCGCCAATACAGGCGCAGAGCTAACCCTCGTCTGTGTTCATTGAACTGCCTATCCTGGCAAAAAGAATAAAGTGTCAGTGTCCACGTGCCTTCATGTTCAGCTTGAATATTTCTAGCACCACAACACAGGTCTACCTCAATGGCATTGCTGGTGCAGGACCTACGAGATATTGATGAACCTGCATTTCGCGACCAGAAGCTTCGATGAGGCCCCAAGGGCATGAAAGTTTTGTCATCAAGTACAGGAGAATAAACATTACGGGGACATGATCCCGATAGTGGCGAACCAAGTGGAAAGGACAACAGAGAACGAAATGCAAACTGGGATAATATTAGGGTCATTTGGGTGTACTTGGTCCAAAAGTATGCTGCTCAGCTCAAGTCCCGGGGTGAAGTTCCTGAGGTCAAGGAGCTCGCAGCCAAGATGCACAACGAAGGTTTGAAGCCTACGCAGCGCTCTACGTTGGTGCTGTTGAAGACGGCCCTGCAGGCTCGGCGCCGTTAACTGTTAGCTCTAGCACGTGCCCTACAACGCTTGCCAGACGAAGACCAGGAGACAGACTTGTCAAGCTCAATGTGCAAAGTCACCTGTAAAGATGCACAGCGCCATCTCCTGACACGTCAAAATTCAAAGACGCATGCCAACTGTTTGCAATCTCAAGCAAAGAAAGCAGGGATCCTTTTCCACAACAAGATCAGGTCATCTATATATTGATGCAGGAATTGCAATGACCCTGAACAGTGCTGCAGCAAAAAGATGTCGAAATGTGACAAGTAGATGTTTGCAGCCTGCCCTGCAACTGCCAGGCCAGTAGCAATGCCGTCCTGCGATTCGAAGACTTGACCAGCAAATGAAACCAGGCAAGATCAAGCAAGCATTCATGACAAGCCCCAGGGCCCGAAGACAAAAGTGCGCAACCGAGAATCCGAGATGTGTCGTCTCAAGCAGGTAAGGATCACCTGGAAGAGATCCTGCCTATCTATGGATGGGCACAAGTACGGTACAAGTTTATCACATCAAGGGTCACAACTCCAAAGCCCGATTTGCATGATAAGCACTGCAGATATTGCAAGATATGGTCAGTGAAGGTAATAACCGTGTTCAACAGCTTCACCACCGGCTTCACTTTTTCCACAAGGAAGACGTTGAAAGGGCCAAACCACATGCAACGAAGATTGCAAATCAGTCTCGACGCAATAGGGCGCTTGTGTACCTTCGCGAGAATTCAGAAACATCATGAGACTATGAATGGTGCCTGAAATTGGGATGAGGCTCCCAATGAAAGAGAAAACTGCACCAGAGCATTAGCTCTTTGTTTGCAGCCAATCATGTTGACTTGAACGTCTGCAGGATGTGCTGTACCTAACCGTGTGATAACTGGTACGAAATCTGCTTGCGCACAAACGACCTGAGCACTAAAGCTTCGCTTAGCCGCTTGTCAGCATCGAGTACGCATACCAGATCCTTGTGTCGCCTCAACCACAACTGGGCTCTGCGATCTAGCCAACTCGCATTCCAGGGGATTCGAACTCTGAAAGACTATCCTTGAGAGGGCGTGTGAAGGCTTCCACCCGATGATCACTTGGCCATTGCCAGCTAGATGCCAATCGACATTGTGACATGCGCCTCGTTGCATGGGAAATTGAGCTTGACAAGTCTGTCTCGTGGTCTTTGCTTGACAAGCCCCCAAATCTGCACCTAGATGCTCGAGCACACAGTTGTCATCCTGAATCTGTCTTTCAATGTATCTCGAAATTGGAGGGGTTCTGGACATGCCTTTCACGCACTTATCCAGCGGAGCTTTGCAGCCTTCAAGCCTTTCGTCTCAGAGATCCTGGCTTGAAGGCATCAAGTTGGTTTTTCAGGCATCGCCAAGCGTTACCAAGCCAAACTGATGACGAATGACGAAGGATCATTGCAAGCGTTATGTACGTAAAGTGATTCTCAAAGTTCCCTCGACAGGGACTTGAATGTGCACTGGTATCGACGCCAACTTTCAAAGAACGCCGCCCTGCTTCACCAAGCAGTGCCGGAAAATCGATTAGGATTATGGTCCACAGGTGTAGACCTTTTCATGCGTTGTTACATGAGGGTGGGTTTCCAAATTGCTTTAGCGTCTGTCATGTTATGATGCACGTGTGTCAGAGACAGGTTGATTACGGTCTGGTTTGAGCATCTTATCCGAACAGTGGAGCGGCCAGGGAAGCCGACATCAGTCATGTCTTGAATGCCCAACGCCTGAATCCAACTAAATCCCACGCAACGATCACATGTCTCCTTGAGCAAATCGGTAGCTGCTGTGATTGGCAGGAGGGCAACCTCAGAAACTTGGCGGCATGGGTCAAAGACGGTGTAGTCACCACAGCGTAGTCATTGCATTTGGGCTCTCATGGGACGTGATGTGAGGTGATGCTCTGCAGTGCTACATCCAGGTGCCATCTGAGGCTTGGCGGAGAGAGGACTGCAGACTTGACGTATCGAGGCAACCGATCTAGAAAGCGAAGCCATGTAATGGATGTAGAAGTCGGATGCACCTAGATGTTCTTGGGCATGTTCGTTGCGATTCCATTGCTTGGAGCCTGTACGTTGGAGTTTCAGATGGCCAAAACGAGGCAAGCAAGCAAAGGACAGAAACTGTAAAAAGCCCACTCGAGCTAAGGACACTTTGCCCAAGCACGTTGGCACACAGCTCGTGGAGACTGCCTGCCGGGACAGGAGAAGAGTGAATGATAGACCATAAGCACTGGAGTCAACTTAAAGCTCCCTGAAAGTCTTGAAGGAATGTTGCCGAAGTGCTGCCCCACTTGGAATCTGGCCGCATCCCCATGACTGCACCGCGGCGCAAGTTAGTTGCAGGCTCCAAGATCTCATTTTGGATTAAGCTCTGCTTTTCCCATCGCAGCAGGGAAACCATTCGATGAGGAAGCCGTTGGGCTCAGTTGACTCGGAAGAACCCCAACTCCTCAGATCCAAGATGTTGCCCAGACGTTGAGCAACAAAGCAGAGCTGGCAAGTTCTTGGTCGAAGGTGGATGCCCTAAATCTGATGCTGAACGAATCGCTGCGTACCGAAGATAATCAGCTGGCCAAGAAGGCGCAGAGTGTGTGTCTTTGCCGGGTTTTGGGTGTTAAAGTTCCAAGAGCTAATAGCAATTGGTTGCATCTCGACGCATGCTGCACGACAAATGAAGTTTTTCATGTGGCTTTTTTCAGGCTTTGGATCTTGCAGAAAGCCAGGGCCTGGAGAAGAATGGCCGTGCTGTGGCTGCAGCTCCACTCCTGTTGTTGCTTTTACGTACAATGGTCGTGTAAAATGGTCGCAGACTCCAGGTGTAGCTTCTCGAAGTGCACCAAGCCTTACTCGAACATTTTGGGCGGTTTCTGCAGTAAACTATGGATCCGTGAAGCTTGCTGCATGCACTGGCCTGTGAATACGGGCCTGACTCAGGCACTTACAGTCTCCTGGTACGAGCAGCGGGACGTGATACTGAGGCTCGCGCAAAAGTCAATAGATCAAAATGGTGACTTTCAAGTTTACAAGGGTGGTCGAATTTGGCATTTGTGTAGATTTTGCCAGGCCTCAACTTGACTATTGACAACCATCCTTGTACATAGTACTCTGTCCCTCTGAACAGTTACGCACATTCTGCAGCCGCATGGAAGGAGATCCGCCGCATACTCGAGCAATTGGGTGCCCCGGTGAGCTCAGAAATGTCTCAGATGGTTTACGCATATAATAGGGGATGCAAACAGACTCAATGTTGTAAAGAGGAGGGGAGGAGTTCGTGCTGTTGGGCAATGGATTCCTTTTTGCGGCAGCTCGAAGCCTTGCAAGCAAATGTCTGTGGAGAAACTAGCCATCCCAGAAACTTTTTCTGCACTAGTGATGAACAAGTGGCGAGGTGGGGACGGCACCCCTTCCAATTTCACATTTGTTGTTCTCGAAGTGTGTTCAACGAAGCCTATTGCCTGGTCTGTGGTTCTCTTTGCTGGTGACAGCGTTTCCAGGTACTGAGAACACAACACTAATGTGGGTCCTGATTCCATTTAAGAGCTTCAAGGTGGCTGATGTCATGGGGAATGACGTTGGGGTTTGCCTAGCCTGCATCATGGGGCAAGCCATACACGATATCTTTCCCATGCCACTGTCGGTCACCGTCAGTGGCCGTCCAGCTGTGGTGGGTCCGAGGTTCAATGGACAACGTTGTGGCACAAGCTGTGCTTGATGCGTGCTCGAAGACTGGGGATGTGGGCTTGGCAGAGCCCTGGCAAAGGGCTGTGCGGAGAGTAGTTGCAGCCATGTGCAACATGAAGCGCCTGAGAGGTGTGTGCCGTCTGACAAGCCAAGCACAGTCTGAGTACCATCCATTCTGGATTGTGTTAAGCAAGCAATGTTAAGCGGTCGTACGGTGCAATGCTCTTCAATCAAGATGCATATTCCTAGCTGTGCACTTTGCTTTGTCAGGAAACCCTGGCCGAGCGCCTGAATCCAGCCGAGCCCAACCAGGCGAAGAGTGCCAAACGTTCCCCTGTCCATGAGTTTATCAAAATCTTCTGCCCCTGCAGGCTCCTGCTTTCATGTCCTTGATCCGCTTCTACACCGAGGCCAGCGGCGGTTCAACCGAGAATAGCGAGTAGGCTTTTGCAGGTGGAGGGCTGTCCTTGGCTCTGGGACTCTGGGATTTTGAGGCTGGAGAGCCATCAAGAGCATGCGACGTCTACAACGGCCTGATGCAGAAGGCAGAGAAAAATGAAAGCAAATTGTCATGCACATGATTTGAAGGTGATTGCGGGTCGTAGATAGGAGGCATACTTACCTCTTTCCCCTATGCACGGTTTAGGCCGGGAGGCTTTGGGCAGTTGAAAGGCATTCGGAACATAGAATTTGGCTCCCCCTGCTGAACTGGAGGGCGTGGATGGACATTCGCGTCTCGGAAGCATTCTGTTGGCGTGTTCCGAAACCATCATCAAAGCGGCCCTGGTGCTGGACGCCCTGCCTGAGGCAGCGTCCAACCATCGATGCGCGGACCAAGCACTGCCTCATCGCGGCGGCCCAAAGCTGCCAGCGCCAGGAAAGGTCTCGCATAGAATACATACTGAGATAATAAAAAAAAATGAAATCTATAGGGATTATAGAGGAGATATATTGGGGTTATAAGGAGACATACCAAGCCTAAGAAGCTTCTTCCGAATTGGCACAAGGAGCTACTTGATGAGTTGATGGAGGCGGCCGACGCCGCGCAAGGCTCGGTGGCCACCGTTCCATGGGATTCCGAGTGCTGCTGTGAGATTGGCCAGGTGCTGCGCTCCTCCGCTCCGGAGGCCTTCTGCCTTCTTTTTCTCCTTTTGGCTTTGATTTGTTGGAGTTCTACGCCAGGGTTTGAGTGTGGTCTGTGGCAGTGTAGCTTAGCTCAAGACTGCTTGGCTCCTCATCTTGTCCCTGAGGCAAAAATGGCAATATCGATGGCGTTCTCAGTTTGCTTCTTGTCAGATCTTTTGAAGGGTTGCTGTCAGGCAAGTTGCCAGAGACACCAGAGCATCAATTTCTTCAGCAGTGCCACACAGACATCGGAACTGTGAGTTTAGTTCGCAGGTTGGCCGTTCTGGTTCGTTGTTCCCGCAGAGTTTGTTTTGCAAGCAGAGTCCCGAGTCAAGGGGGTGTCCTTAATAAATGCTAATGTGTATTGATATGTTGTTGGCAGTTGCCGGAGGTTGGATGGCCCAACAAAGCTGCCGTCCACAGCCTGGAACATCGCACTGGACACTTGTGTTGAAAACGGCGAGTTGGACAAGGAAGGGGTACCCACATCTCCAGGGGATAAGATGTCATCCAGCAGCTCCTCAGGCTACAAAGAGAATCACCAGTTGCCAGCTAATTACGCTTACATCCCCAGCAAGACGACTAGCCAGCATTCTAATCGATCCAGCCGACGAAGTTTGGGGCTGGAGTTTGGAGGTTCGAGGCACTTTCACAGGAGCATGTCGGTGGTTGAATTCAAGTTGACCGAGGGATGTTGTAGGCATGGCACCTTTCCGAGACCCGTCTGCAGATGGACTCTTCGGATCTGTTTGGTGATGGGAGTGTTGCAGCCGACGTCTGACAGGCTAAGCAGTTGGCAAAGAGGATGAAGGAAGCTGGCGCGCCTTTTCTGCACTTCCCAGGATGTGACTAATCTGGCCCCTTCAGGCCGTTTCCGTGCTGCAGTGAACGATCAAGGGTCTAGCTCAATATGTTTTAGCATGTTACTTGTTGCAATCAGCTGTTGGTCCATTCGAACTAGGTAGTGAAATGCTTACATGCACAGTTCAGGTCATCGACGTGGTGTCCTACAACACGCTGCTCAAAGCATATGTGCGCCACAACCTCTTTGACCAAGCATGCTCCCTGCTTCTACAAATGCGCCGCAGCCTTGGTTGTTACTTTCAAAATAGCTACTGGTACTCTTATGATTGTTATTCTTTAAGACTATTACGGCTATTGCTACTCTGATCATTATTGCTGTTGTTACTACTCTTACATCATTACTCTTACTATTCTTGGGCATCTGCTCCTTAGCTGTAAGATGCAGAGCCTCACATCAAAGCGCCCAGGCCAGGATCCGGCACACCTGCCAAACACTGTCACATATCATGAGCTGATCAGTGGCCTCCTAAAGACCAACAAGGAGATGCACAGGAGGGGCCTTGGGCTGTCACTCCTAAGGCCAAGCATAGGCTCTTTAAGGGGCTGGTGGAGCAGAGGTTTGTTCGTTTGGGGGGTGTCTCTTCTATGTCCTTAGCCTTGCTCTGCTTTGAGGACCCGTGCCTGGGAGTTGGTTTCGGCAACTTGGGCTGAAGAGCTGCCAGATACTGGAATTCAAGTGTTTGTGGTTCTTTCAAGTAGAAGTGTATCTGCTGCGCGACGTGATTTACATCTCTAGGAGGCATGAGAAGGGTGGACACTGGAAGGAAACCAATAGATTGTGAGGCGCATGCATATTTTGGTGGGTCAAACCATCAGGGTACTAGTGATTACTAGTGTACCAAGCCTGAAGCCTGCTGTGTACTGAGGAGATGCAGGCGGAACAAGTGGTACCCAACAAGCCGCTTGTGGCCAACCTCTTGCGAAGCCTCAGGCTGGACTGCGCTCTCAAAATCCTCTGTTTCCCGCTTCCTGGCAGGCCAAAATCCTACGGCTCCGAGGTGAACCGGGCTATGCAGCTGGTGGATGCAGTGCAACATCAGGCCGAACCACTGCAGTTGACACCAAACCGCTAGACTGACATCGTCCTGTGGGCTGCCGTAAGCAAGAGGCCAACAACCTGACTTTCAAACAATTGGGAAGCTTCTTGATGCTTGTGTTGAAGTGCGGGGTCCTGCAAAACTGGAATGATACAACCTGAATCTCTCCATCCAGGTAGATGAGGGACTCCTCTGCACGGTTCTGGAAGCTGGCGTGCGCGTTGGCAAGGCTCTCCTGCACACACGCCTTTGCTCTTTTTACTCATAGTTACTCATATCGTGATTTCTTTCCAGGCCCAGGTGGTGCAGAAGAAGCTGAAGACCTTCCACGGCGAGGGCGCCCCATTCCCTGTAAAGGTCACTGGTGCGCACAGCTTCGGCTCCCTGATCAAGGCGCAAGGAAACAGGTAAGTAGGACGCGGCTTCCAAAGTTTGAGGTTTAAATTTTGGATTTCGCAGGAGCAACTGCAGATCTTTGCTGCCGCAGGTGGCTGCAGAAGCTAAGCCATCCCGTCCTGACAGGCTTACGGCTTCGTGAAGGATGTTGCAGGTGCTTGGGCTTGCTGGCGGGAGATGTCCATGCAGCACATCCAGCTCCTGGGGCTCTGACAGCCTGTGTGTTTGCTCAACTTTTTTGCATCAGAGTACGGTTTTCGCGGCAGAGCTTGTCATGTGACAACCCGAGGCCTACCAACATTACGCTTGGCTGCATGGTTGAGGCCAGTTGATGTGTGTTGCCATTGGGGTGAAGCTGACCAGACTGCACTGACTGTCAAAGGCTGTGGCAAGCAACGGCGATGTAGATGGAGCCCATGAACTGGTCCAGAGGCTCGTTGAGCCATAAGCGAGTTTCCAGCAAGTTGCAAGCGAGCCAGGCTCCTGGAAGACCCTGAGACGAAATCGCAGGCTCGGCTGAAACTGAGCACCGCCACGGCAAGAGGTTTCACACCTGAGGTGAATGCCGTCATCTATGGCTCCATATTGAAGGGCTTCAGCCGCAAGAAGCGCACCGTGGCAAGTTCTTTCCGTGTGACTTTGGGCACTCACACTTTGCAGCTTTGTGGAAAAAAGAGAGTCTCTGCATGGCCAAGGCATGGACCGTGTGTGGGACGCGTTCAGTGAGATGCAGGTCCATGGAGCTTGGGCATTGTTGTGTAAATGGTTATACAGTAAGTTCTACAAGGCTTCTAACTGGAGACAGCCACCTGCTCTCCCATGGCACTGGATTTACCAAGGAATCACCCCGACGCTGATGAGTTTCAATGCCATCCTGGACGGCTGCGTCCGCAATGATGAGGTTGACAAGGCCAGGCTAGGCCCTTTTTTAGAACGGGAAGCATCCCATGAGCATGTCTGCATCAGATCAGCGGGCTGCTGGACACCATGCAGAAGTACGGGTTCAAGCCGAACCTCATCACGTACAGCACTCTGATCAAGGCATGCTCTCCAGGGCGCTTAGAATAACTGGTGCAGGGCAATCACGCACTTTCAACAGCTAAGTAGTGTTGCGACAGCCCGCTCAGCAGTAGATCCCGAAGCATACTTCGTAAAAAGTAAAAGTGGGAATCCACCACCGGGTCGGGCCGCACAGGGATACTGTGCTGCTGGAGACATGCAGAGCGCCTTCGAGGTTGGTCCAGTTTGCAGCTGCAGAAGTCTTTTTGTTTCATCCGGCTGTATCTTCACCCCCACAAATCTGACAGAGACCTGCTGATCCAGCAGAGCAAGCTCAGAGGTGTTCAGAGAGCTGCGCAGCGGGTCTGAAGTCCCGGATGAGGTCGTGCAACTTGCGCCGCATACACTGCTCCGAAAAGTCCAGGAAATCCAACGGGCCCTCAGTAGGCTTCAGGGTGATCCCTGCTGTTCTGAGTCCAAGGTACAACACCCTCCTGGATGGCTGCTTGCAGGCTGGGCTCGTCGATGAAGGCCCGCTTGTGGTAAGTTTTTTCCGCATGAATTGAAGCCAAGGGCATACAGCAGTTTGCGAGTCTTTGGAGGAGACCACCTGGTGGAGACAATGATGGATCAGGGCTTAGCACCGAGTGTCTACACCCTCAGCTCCGTGGTGAAGTGGCTTGGACCCAATGGCTTGCCTCTCGCTCGGGGGTTGGACCATGTGCGGTTCACGGATTTTCTTGGGTGCCAGGTTTTAACGACTTGCCAGACCATTCCCTTGCCAATTGTGGTCTTCAAACAAGGATCATGGCCAATGCCAAGCGGCTGGACCGGGCATTCAAGTCTCTCGGCCTGGTTGCTGTGGGCACAGTTTTCCGCGAGCTTGGCTCAGTGCAGCTGCACGTGGCTGCAAGGGTATGCGAAAATGCTTCATCACGCTTCCGCTTCCGCTTGGGTGCGCAGCTGCAGACGGCCCTGCTCCAGGCGCACTTGCAAGATCTTGCAGCTAAGGTCAAGAGGCAAGACTGTCTTTCTTTTGTTTCAGGCCTGCATCACTTGCAAAGCCTACGACCGCGGTGCCCGCTTTTATCTCAAGACGCACAAGGTGACCCGCCATTTCCACAGTCCTACAACTGTTTACGTGGATTGGCGTGTTGGTGGAATTGTGTCAGGCTAGCATTTGGTTCAGGTCAAGCAAGCGCCAGCAAGGGTGTGAAAGAGTGAGCGAAACGTGTTTCAATTTGTCCCAAAGCTTGCGTACACCAGACAACTGCCAGGATCGTTTGTCGGCAGACAAGAAGCTACTGGGCACTGCAATTGTTGGCTCTCCTATTGGTGGGCTGGAACTACGTAGAGAATCCATTTCCCCGTCTCAGCTTTTCTGTTATGGGTAGTGGGTAGATTCTCATGGCGATCCTTCCTCATTTCTGATAAGTTGCGCCTGCACTTGAAAGCCAGAGGCCACAAAAAATGCTTGCCCAGCGTAAGACTTCTTGTCCAAGGATCTGCCAAACACTGATACGTGGGCTGGTGTACACTGGCAAGGCACATTGCTCTTGAGATGCTGCTTCATAACAAGCGGGATGTTGTAAAGCCTTGCAGATCATGGAACTAGCACGCTAACCCCAAGCACCAGGTTCTATCCGTAGCTCATCGTAGCTCTTAAGCTGTAAGAGTCTGTGAGTTGCCTGTGAGCTTGTGAGAGCCCGGGAGCCTGCAGGTGGACTTGGCCGCAGAGCTCCTCCGTGCTATGCTGGGCATCAGCGGAACCTCTGAGGTGGGCTTTGTTGTTTTATTCTTTCTGCAGAAGAACCACTTGACGACCAGGCAGCCAGTCAGCACCGAGCAGCACAAGACTTTGATCAGGTGCCGAGATGGCCACCAAAGATTCTCGCAGATGTTGCTATGGCTAGTAGAGGGTCCAATTGCGGCCTTGATGTATCAAACAACTGAGTCTTTGCACAGTCTTAGCTCTACGGTCAAGAATTCAGGGTCAGGAAGCCAGGCATTGTTGGTCTTTTGTTGCATTCAGCTGGCGCCGTTCGGAAGCAAGAGCCCAAGTGTCTGCTGCGACCTTGCTGCTGCGACCTTGCTGCTGATAGCATGCCTAGGTGCAGATGAACTCCTCCTCTTGGGGTCTCGAGCAGTCCCAAAATTTGCCAGTGGCAGGCGCTGTCCACCGAAGTCCTCAAAGCGCTTGCTGAGGCCAAAGGCCACTGCAACGTGGAGAAGTTGTCAGCTTCTTCCACGCTTCCTCTTGTTTGAGTCAGGGTTTCAAATATAGACCCCATCCGCCCGTGATCCAGTAGCAGCATCATGCAAGCAGAAACTACAAGACATGTTGTTGGTGTGCGCTGTGGCTGTATGATTGGGGCTCCGCTGCAAAATCGGCCGGGAAGGCTACAACTCGGCACAAGCGCATAGCCTCCTCCAAGACCTGAAGGCGCGGACTTCCCCAGTTTGTGGCTTGGGACAGGTGTGTTCTCCTCCAAGGCTGTCGTGTATGGTTTGCAGATAATTTCAAGCCCCATGGTGTTCCAGATTTAGTTTCTATCCATCTTAGGAGGCGAGAAAGTGGGGAAGCTGGACTCTGACCACCCCAAGCACAAGTCAAAGATTGCACAAGCTGATACCCAGGCGATCAGGCCGAATCTTGAACTGGAGGGTGAGCTGCAGATGCGGATGGAAGCCCGAGGCCGAAGACGTGGGCTTGTCTTAGTCTAGCAGTGACCGCAGAGGTGTTAATAAGCAATTCATATGGCAGTGCAGTTCCCGTTCTTGCAGGTACAAAAATTTCGAGACCCTACCGTTGATCCACGACGAACCCCTTCATGGACCTTTTGAGCGCAAATGTGCCAGAGATACATCGCGCAAGGGGCGTGATACCGCACTGCGGCCCAGCAGCATGTGGATCCAAGCCAAAGATCATTCCTCTAAGTCATTTACTCATTCCCCTGTGATGCCTTTGCTGAGGTGACCGCCAGTCAGGGATCCACTGAGACACTCCGCCTGCTGTAAGCTAGATATTCCTTTCTACCGCTGGCTCAGTAGACTGAGCATGCTGGAAACGGGGTGAAAGTATGGATTATAGGGTCATGGGTAGGCTGTAGCAAATATTGTGCGATTTCTTTCAAGGGTAGTTGCAAAGGTTGTGGTGACTGTGATGCACCTGATGCATTCGACATGTGCGGGCCAGGTGTACATCACTCTCATGTTTTTCACAAAAGCTTGTTTGGAGGGAAGGACCTCTGAAGCAGCTGCACGAAGTTGTGTGTGGAATCCTCCAAGATGCGGGGGGAGCCCTCAGACTTGCACAGACCTTGACTGGCAGGCACCGCATTGCTGCAGACGGCAGGGACAAAATTGGTGCGTTGCAAGTGCAACGTAGCCAGTCCCGAGACCTTGTTCTAGAAAGTAGTTTTGAACAGCTTTATTTGTCCTTCATGGCTGCTCTAGCTGTGAGACAGCGGTGGCTAAGCAATTGTAGAGTGGCAGAGTGGTGAAGGCCAAGACCAAAAATGCTGCTGCGGCTGCGTGAGACTCTTAGACTCAGCTTGCAGCCACATGTTATTGCAGAGTTGAGGAACACAATATTGAGAGGCTGCCCCTAGTATCCTGCTGAGTGCATGATTGGCAGGGCATACCTTCGTGCAGGAAAACTGTGTGAGACGCTTGCGTGCCACTGGTTCGAATTGTTCGAGTGTGCCTTGCCTTGCTGCGTGTCACGGACTGAAATTTGCTCAGGCGCCGCGCACGCGACGATGCCCTGGCCGAGGCTAGAGCACAGTTCCGTGCAGAAAGTTGTTAGGATGGTGGTGGTTCGGTGGTGGCTCTGGTGGCGGCGGTATTGGCATCTGCGGCGGTCGTTGTCGTAACGGTCGTGGTCGTCGTCGTGGTCGTCGTCGTGGTCGTCGTGGTCGTCGTGGTCGATGTTGTGTTGCCGTCTCCGAAGTCATTGTGGTGGTGGCCATTGTCGTTGTGTCTATCGTGGTGGTGCGGCCAGTCGGGAGAAGGCTAAGGCGATGCCTTAAACCTGCCTCAGCTTAGCTTTACCTCAACTTCCACCCCAAGCCTACCCTCAAGAAGCCATTTGTGCCCAGGCAGCTGGCGATATGCCCAGTGAGGCAGAAGACTCGGAGCTTGAGGTGGGTGTCACGTGAAACGTTTGAGGTTGTGGGACGTAGAATTAGAGGGCTGGAATGGCAAGTTGTGCGCCCTGGCCTCTAGCACTGTGACTGTCTTACCTCGCTTGCCCATGCTACCCCAAGGCGTAACCGAAGCAAAGACCTTGCACCTTGCTCTGGCACGATTTGCAAACTCCGTTCCGCAGATTTCTTAGGTAGATGCTGAACAAGAGAAGGCAACCCTCAAAGACCTGGACGCCCCTGTGGCCAGCTGCATCCTTGCAGGATGTTTGGCAGCAATCTCGTTTCGTCAAGCAACGGATCTTTTGTCACCTTTGGTTGCCCAGTGCTGAGCAATCCGAGATTATTATGCAATCCATTTTCTAAGTTTCTCGCCGACTGCACTTGGCGGCCTCTTGCCGGAGGGTGTAGAGCTGTGAAAAGAAGATACATGGATGTCTCGTCTTGAATGAAAACTCAGACATCTCTGGCAGGGCGCGCGCGCGGGTGATGAGGACGGCCCTGGCCAGACATGCGTGACAGAATTATTGGGCATAAATTAACCCTGCAGTGTCCAGGCCTCCTCTTCAGCATCAGCTCCCTATAACAGCTTCATGCACCCAAACTTTACAGCAGTGATCTTTGCACCGCTTTTCCAAGCGCTGTCACAAGTCGGACTGCCAGAGTGTCCAATCAGATATTTTCATCGCAATCGAAGCAGCTTCAAGCTGCAGAAAAAACAGAGCGCTTAACGGCTTCCGGCTTAAACAATTTTTTGGTCTATCTGTTCTTACTTACAGGAGGAAGACGAGTTCTTTGAGACTCCAGACGAAAAGCGAGTGCGCTTGGCCAAGGACGAGCTTTGGTGCACCCGTGTACGTGTGTGTGGCGCAAGCCCATACCTGGACCAGAGAAAACTAAGCGAGTGTGCCTGTATTTCCGCTGGTGAGCTTGCTTTTCGCGAGCGTCTGGCAATCTATGTTCGTGAGAATGAGAATCGACTGTCTGGCCGGAGGAGTATCTCAATACCATCGGGGAAGGAAGAACCCGAGAGCAGGTTCAGGAGCCTTGCGTTGTGGTAATGTCAACAGAGAACTGCAATTTAGCCTTGGAGTCGCGCAGTCCCGCTTCCCTTGAGCCCTCGCGTGGCGGTGTTTCGTAGGTCCAAGCATTGTTTGCCTTTGCCAGGAGGAGCTCTCCAAGGATACATCACGCCGGGAGGCAGAGTTTCGGATCTGCCAGAGCATGCCAAAGCTTTGGAAGTATTTTACCAAATATGGCCAAGTGTTCAGGTGTCGGGTTTAGCCTTGGGTGAGCCCCGCTTCCTGCGAGGGTGCATGCCTTAGCACCTGATGGTACAGTGCCCCTGTCAGATCGGGAACGTAGCTTCCTATGCGTTGGTTTGGGGTGCAGCAGTCTTGAGGCATAAAATGGCCGTGACCAGCGTTTGCCTCAGTGCCGATGAAGGCCAGAGTGCTGGTTACTGCTTGAAAGTTTGCGCATAGAATTTCTGACAAAATGTACGGTATTTGCTTAATTTCATAACATGAGTTATTTGGGCAGCCCTGTGGCATTCAACCCCTCAGCTTGTGGCAGGCACCATGTACTCGGGTGGGAAGGATTGCGCAGTGCTGCGATGGGATGTTGAGACTGGCAAGAAGGCGCGCGAATTTTGAACCCGGAGGTGGAGTTTTTAAGTCTTAGGCCCGCGAAGGCGTGCTAGCCAGGCTGTTGACTTGGACAGGTATGGCAAGGGCTTGCAACAATTTCCGCGCCAACTGATTTGTGCTTGGCAGGACATCTTCCCGGGTGGTCGCAACAAGTTCGATTGCGGTGGCCATTTTGAGAAGGTGGCAAGAGGGATCGAAGTGTTGTGCAGGGCAAATGTGGAAGTGCCAAACCGCGAGTCACAGCCGAAGCAGAGCACGCGATATGTACATGCCAAAAGGTGCTATCCCTGAACAAGGATATGCTGGGTACCCATGCGAAGGTGTTACATTCACAGTGTCACGAGGCATATTGCATGCAAATCTTAATCTTCAACCTGAGGAACCCCAAACACCAAAACACTGGAGACGATCCGGGCCAGAGAGCCAGGTGCTATCTTTGGCGCTCTTGGAGGATCGTGGCCTGCTGATCAGTGTGGGCGTGGATCGAGTGGTCCGTCTGGCATGCTGACCGTTGTGCGTTGACTTGAGCCACATGGGCGAAGACCTGCAAACAGAAAGGATATATGTCATATCATAGTTTTTTACCATATATTATGGTAGATAATGGTATCTCATGGTATACTATAGTATATTATATTATGGTATATTATGGTATATTAAAGTATATTATGGTATAATATGGTCTATCATGGTATATCATGGTATACATGAAAGACTCCTGCCAGGTGAGGCTCTGGGACCCTCGCACCGCAGCCAACAGCAGCTCCTGGGCTTTGATGCTACGACCATGGATCCGTAATATATTGGAATATACTTCAATATTCTATAGTACGCCACAATATACTGTCAACCATCCTCTTTTTGTCATGTTCCTGGGCTAATGATTAATGAGTTTGCGGATGCGAATTGGGCATGTCCTACCCGCGGAGACTCCAGCTGCGCTGAAATCTGGCTCCAAGAGCTGACATCTTATAGCTGAGAAGCAGTTGCTTTGTGAACGGACCCCAACCTCAATCTGCAATCTGCATCTGAACCGCCACACAGTCCTATAAACCCCCCCACGCAACTGACCTGAGTTCCAGCCATGTGAAAGCCTTTTGAAGCCATTGGCTCCCATGCACGGTGCTGCCCGCCATGCCATGTTCGGGGTGAGGGCCGCGGCGCGCGAAACAGCCGCGGAAATGCAGAAGGACTGCTTGGTGTGGCCGTTTCATCAATTTCCTGTAAGGTACAGAGTTTTCTGATAGCTGCGAGTTGCACAAGACCTCGTGGCAACATGGGTTTCATCGTGCAAAGAGGAGTTCAAGCTGACCTTCGACGACTACGCCTGTCGTCTAGCTGAGGCAGGGCCGTGGCAGGCTCAAGAGAAGGAAGCTCTGCATATTGTGCATCTGGCATTTTGCCCAGGTTCGGCCAAATCTCAAGGCAGCAGACTTTCCAACGCGTGCACGACAGCACTGGCCAGGGCCCTACAAGTACAGGCATGCGTGGCAGCTAAGTAGAAGAGTCCAATATACATACATGCAGATCGATCAGGTTGGCCACACGATTGAACCGCGATCATGCTGGCTCTTACCTCGTGGTGAACCTGTCTGGCGCTACGTACGACACATGGCTCCACCGCAAAGGGTTGCGATGCTGCTTATACATCACCCCAGTCACCCCAGCCTTAGAGCTGGAGGGCAAAGCACTTGTGGTTGGAATTCCTTTCGTTTCTGCGTGCTGGCAAGGGATACTCCCTGCAAGAGCCAATGCTTTAACTGGCAAACTGGTTAAGATCCCCGAAGGGGCCTCCCCTCAGTCTCGTAACTGCTGAGAAGTGTATCAGCTGAGGACAACTACGAGCTGCAAGGCTGACCATCACTTCTGCACAGCTTTCAGGGAACTCTTTCGCAGCGGCAGGTCCTGTCATGGACATTGTGATGTCCGGATGCGTGCCACCACTGGAGGTTCTGCCTGTGCCCCAGAGGTTAGAGGTGCTGTGGCAGCTGGTAGTTTTCTGATGCCTTGACTCACTTGGCAGGCTCCGGCTCGTAGTGTCCATGCACCGGTGGCTCTCTCAAGCGCCACTCAACGTCGTCATTGCCCACGGGCCGAATGCCCGCAGCCCAAACTATTATTCATGCAAAGTCCCAGGTTTCAAGGAATATTCACATGCCCAAGGACACGACTGCAGTCACGGCAGCGGGTCCAGGCCAGGGGAAGTGTATGAAAGTCAGAAGGCTGGCTTTTTAAGGGACCAGTGAGGTCCTTGTCCAGTTGTCCTTCTCTACGCCTGCTACCTCAGCTGGCTGGGGCTGGCTGACCATCCCAGAGAGGCCATGCAGGAGGTCTTGAGGCCGGGAGAAGCAGGTTCGATGAGCCGAAAGGGACATCTCTGTTCTGGGAAGGCTACTTTGCCTGCCGGATGCGCTTTGGCCTTCGCAGCGGAGATACCTCAGCCCCTGGGCAAGCAGCCCTTCGCAAGGCTCCAACATGTAAGCTGCCCCCTTATGTAATTCGATACGCTGCGGGGCTCAATTCTCACAAGACCGCATGTCCATGAAGGATACTACCTGGTATCAACCCAGCTGTAAGTCATCTGAAGCCCGAAGCCAGTCTCTGAGGCTACTTTGGCCTCTTACAAGGCGGCTTAGATCTGACTTCGCAGGGCGAAGGAAAGCTGGCGCGCGTGGCCTGCGTCCCGGAGTTTGGAACCATTAGATCTTTTTTGAGCCACCCCAGCCGCGCACTTTGCGCACTTTTCAGTTTTATTTCGACAGGTCCTTCTTCACGTTGGGTCAGAAGAGCGGGAAAGGTCGCTGGAGGTTTGGAAGCAGGACTGCACCGAAGCTAAGAGTTTAAGCGCTCACTGCTGCTGTAAGTGTTGACTTTGCTGTTCCGTAACATTAACAGTTTCGGGCTTTCCTGCGTCTCATGCTGTTGCATGAAGAGCAGATCGACACCATCCGAAAAACCTCCACAACCCAGCACCTTCGCGCCTGGCAGGACCAGCTTATCTTTCGGACCCACATTCGTCAGTACCTTATCAGACCGGTGTGCGCGCAGGACATGAGGCCCTTGTCTGCAGTGCCAGACAAGTCACAGCCCAGGTGAGGATGACGATGTTTGCCACGCCTCCGCCATCCGCGTTTCGCCAAACGATGGCTGTTCTGGGGATTTGTCTGTGAGGAAGCAGAGCTAACATTACCAGTACCTCTCAGCTCATCACCCTTACCATTCTACAGCTTCGCAGCGTGCCTGTTGCTAGGATGATCACACGCCAGCGGCCTGCAGCGACTGGGCTATGAAGCAAAGAGGTACAGGCTCATGTGATCAAAGAAGCTCTGAGGAGAAGGGTGGTGCCGTTGGTGACTGGCAGCTGGAGTTCCAGGCCTTGGAAGCTGCAGTCTCTCCAAATTTTCGATGTACCTCGCCCTTTGCCTAGGTCTGCTTTCATACTGCGCTGGTGGCAGCAGCAGGTGGCGTGAAGCGCCCCTTGGACGGGCATCCCCTAGAGCAGTCAAGGATAAGCATGCCTGGATAAGCATGCATCTCGCAGCAAATTATTTTTACTCGTATATGTTTTAGGTCGTGTGATGCCCTCAAGAGCTCTGAATGTCAAGCGTCCAAACACTGAGGCTTCGACGCCGCAGAGTTAGACCTGGCGCGGGGGCCAATGCCTGAAGGCCATGATAGATCCAATCAGAATGGGCAAGCCCTCCCAAACCAAGCTGTCGGAAGGTTGTGCTTTGGATATCTTCTTGGAGCCCATGAGAGCCGAACCACAGGCCACTTCCGCCCAGAGGCAGATACAAGGTGCACTCAGAGAATAGCTACAGCATGAAGGAGGATGCAGAAAGCTCGATAACGGCAGCCGCAGCTGCTGCGTCAAAGGGGTGGCTTGTTCGAGTCAGGTGTCTGCATGCGTAAGTTAAGCATTTTTTTTGGTCATGCGCGCACTCCAAGTTTACGACGCGCTGTCCATGCCTGAGGCCAAGGAAGGCAGACGTGACTGTCTCAGTTGAACGCAGATCTTTGCAGCAGAGTTATGGATCTGGGCCGTGCCAAATGCCAGAGCTCATCGTGTGCTTTGCTATAGAATGGAGGCACAGGGCATGTTCCATGCACATTCTTCAGTCCCATTTTGCCAAGGGCGGCGTCCAGTTCTTTGACCTTGCGGCATCTGATGCTGAAGCCGTCACTGAGGCAGACGCTTAGCCCATAAGGCTAAATCGCATAGCTTGCCTTGCAGGCTCCTGGGATGCGAAGTCCCGACAGCTTTCACCACCAGGCAGGGAGCATGGTGATGTAACAAGTACGCAGTACCTTTTCGTACCCTGAATCTGGCATGTCACTCTTTTAGCTGCCGCTTCATACCGCGATGAGAAGCTAAACTGGCTAAACCGACCTTCAATTTGCTGCTACGAACTTTTTGAACCTTTTGTGTTGTATTCTTCATGGGGGTACTGCAGTCCCCACTCCTTGCGGGAATAGGTATGATACTTCATATTTTTTACATCTTGCAGTTGCAGGCTCCGGCCAACAAGCATTACAGCTGGATGTCTGCATGGCAGCTGCACTTGCTAGCCTGAACAAAAACGGTATCAGCTGGGCATGGCCCCATCGAAGCCCGGATGAAAGAAAAACAGGAAGAATCAGAGCTGTAAAGAAAATTGTTGCTCCAGACTCTTTTCATCAGGTCTTCGCACCTGACGACATTGACGCTTTTTTTGATGAGCTTTGAGACCAATGGTTCACCTCTGGATCCATGCAAAAAAGTCCCGGGGCCCATGACAGCCCAGATGCTCTTGGGTTGCTTCCGGGCCCTAAAAGTTTCACTTCCTCCAAGTTCAAAGCTTACCAGCTGGTGCCAAGATGGCGTCGCCAAACGGGCATTGTACAGGCCAGGCGGCCGCAAACGTCCCAGACCAGGGCTCTGCTTCGCATGTATAGGAGGCACCATGCCTGAGCTCTGTCGGCTGCGAAGGATCTGCACCCTGAAAGCTCACCACCAGCCAAACCTTAGCTTCCTTCAGGGGGTGGATCGTGGGCCCTCGCCTGCAGCAGGGGCTGGCTGCAGGGACACGCAGCGTTTCAAAGAAAGAGACGAAGGCCTTGGTGGCTGGAGCTCCACACGCTGTTGCATGAGGGTTAAGCAGGATTCCTTTCTAAGGCTGCGTCGGAGCTTTGCGCGCTGCTCAGAATAGTCTTCTGAAAGAGCATCTGCCTTGTTCGTAGCATGTCTGCCCTCTGTGAAGCTGCAAGTATTTTCAGATACCCAAAAACCTCCTAGGCATGGCCACATGAAGGAGACCACAGCAGTGGTTGCTGACGTGGGCGGGGAACAGGTGTGGGATTGCACTTTTTTGATCTGCAGCAGAGAAAATCTCGTTTGCTAGTTCTACACGGCCTCTGCTGACAAGTCCCTGAAGATCTGGGACTTGCGAAGCAGAAGGCGCAAGCCTTTCGGACATGCACGTTCTCGAGGGTTTTCTGGTCCAGCCAGGTGTATGGAAACGTTGCTGGGCCACGTCGATGCAGTGACTTCGCTGGACCTTCTAGTCAAGCCCGAGATCTCAGGAATTTCCTCAATCCAACTGCTTCTTGAACTATTTAGATCTTGACCTAGGGGCAAGCCACTCTCTGGGGGCGCAGACAAGTCGGTCCGCTTCTGGAAGGCCGCCTTGTCTTTGCATGGTCGGAGGGAGGGTGCCAGGTTTAGTGGATCCACTGCAGGTTTCCCTTCGGTAAATGCAAGGCTTTTTACTCACCGATCCTTTTACATTGCTGGTCTCTGCATACTGTTTTGCTCTACTCCAAGATCTTTGGTAGAAGAGGTGCCGCCCTGGCGCTGAGTGCCTTGCACTAAAGCCGACCTTCACAAGGGTTCTTCATTCCCTAGTCTGCCATCAAGCGGACCAGCAGAAGACCCTGTAGTCTGGACATTGGCAGGTGGACAAGGGCACTCACCTCATGTTCACGAGGCCACAGGGTGTTTCATTCTTTGAGTGTGGATTTGCCGGCAAACTGTGAGTTGCCCAGACATACCTATGCTGTGGATGCTGTATGCGTGGTGGATGCCGAGCAGTTCGTCTCTGGTGGACAGGACGCTGGGAGATGTCAATGCTCCGCGCAAAGACTTAAACTTATCTTGGGCATACAGGTGTAGTATAGGGGTAATGCAAAGGAACATGGAAACTACAGTAGTACAATGGGGTATATTTTGGGGTATTATTACTGTTGTTCTTACTATTGCGATTATTATTAGCTGTCAGGATGGAAGCATCATGATGTGGTCCAGTGCTTCGAAGAAGCCCGTGGCCACCACCAGCTTAGGCCCGTCTTGAAAGAGTCCAGAGCTGATTCCTTTCCATTCCAAGTTGGGGGATTCGAAGCCTGCCCCTTCAGCATTGATCAATACTGAAGGTTAACTTGTTCACAAATTCTGACAGGTTCAATGCAGAGCTGCTTCTAGGGGTTGGCCATGTTTGCACCGTGGGTTGCTGCAACACATGCAAACGCAGTACTGATTTTCAGCTTCGGACAAAGTGGGCATGCTCATATCGTAGCTGAAAATCTTCCAAACCTTTCCTGACATCAGGAGATGGCAAGTGGGTCTCGTCGCTCGCTGCTGTGCACTCAGTCCACCACAAAGGCAGATGGAAACGAAGTCCTTGGAGCCTGACGCGCACATTTTCTCTGAAGCTTTTTGAATTCGCCTCCTACGTGTACTCTAGCAAGATTGTTTATCCAGGAGAAGAACCAAGTGTTGGCTTTATTCTGAGGAGGGAAATTGGGACACCCGAAGTACTACACTTCTTCTTAGGCCATGAAGCAGGCAAATGTCATTTTCTCCGGCGGGGTTGATGGCATGTTGGGTCCTCGGAGCAAGCCCCAGGCCTTTGAAACTTTGTCTCCATCTTGTTGAGATTTTTGAGGTTGCGCACGTGGCGTTCCGGCAAAGCCACCAGCACAGAGGAGAAGGACAAACACAGATCACATTGATAGATAGGATGCTTGGACCACAAACCCTGAGACGAGGAGGAGAAAAAGGGGTTGCAACTCCTCCCTGCTGCGGGGCCCTGGGCTTAGCAAAGGCCGGAGGCCCTCGCACAAGACATAGCCATGATGAGTCGCTGAGGCCTATCCAAGCCCCCGGCTGCATCAACCACATTGCCGTGGGGAAGCGCTTCCTCGCGTTGGCAATTGGGAAGGCGCAAGTGCCACGCATTGCAAACAGACAGACGCGAGTCATCTGGCGGAACGGGAACTGGCCATTGTGTGGACCGCAAGCTCAACAATTGCCTATGGCAGCTTGCGGCTGCAGGAGCACAAGTTCGGCCGCTGGTTCTACGACAGGAAGGAGAAGAACGGTGTCCTCCTCGTCAGCACCCAAGAATTCCTTCACGAGAACCCAGAAATGCTTTCTTGGGCAAACAATCTTGGCGTCGGTATAGTGAGGACTGCACCTGCTGCACCTGCTCGTATGCTCTCAGGTGCCCCTCACCTACACCGAAGGCTGAGCCGGTGAGCGGATTGCGCCGATCGGCGGGATCCATGGCCCAGGATGGAAGCCTCTTTGCCCTTGACCTCAAACTAACCGGCAAGAAGCTTCACTTTAAGCCGTGTCTTCAGAAGGGACGCTTGGCAGAGACTCCTTTCCGTGTGCTGCTAAGCCCAGCGCAGAGCACCTATCTTCTGGCGACTCTCCTGCTGGCATAGCTCCAAACGACAGAGCAGAGAGAGCAGAGAGTGGAGGTCTTGCAGAGCATGCGCACCAAGTGACCAACCCAAAGCCACAGTGCTCGGGCCGGCTCGAGTCACTTCTGTTGACCCGGTAAGTTGCCAAGCTGCAACAGCCATAACCTTCTCTTGCTCCACTAAAGCCTTGCTAAGAACCTCAAGGAGAACTCAAGCCCTTACCCTCAACCTGCACCTGACATACGGGCGCCCCACGCCAACTGCTCCTTATGGAGACGCTTCGCAGCCTCTTCGGCAGAGAGCCCAGTACTGCCATTGTCTGAACTCCTCTTGGGTCTATCAGTGGGTTGGCCTCTAATGATTGGACGGGGCATTACGGGCTTCAAGCCTCTTGCAGTTGACCTATGCCATCTTGTGCCACCTGAAACAGTTCTTTCAGACCATGCGTAGAGCGAGCCTGGTTCTCATAAAGTACAGGGATCACAGCTGAAAATGCAAGAATCCGCTTCAGCCCTGGACCTTACCAGTCTCCAAAGTGACTAGGTGACCAGCAGGAAATATCTTAAGTGAATGTATGGATGCCCAGCGTTGGTTGACCCACGCAGATCTGACCAGCGCAGTGCTTGCTACTTGACTGCCATCTTGCTCAAGTGCGAAGCCTGGAGCTCGACTGCAAATGCCATGACCTACTTGGCGGGGGCCTTATTTGAAGGGATAACCACAGAGAGACTTGGCGATGCCAAGGGCAGATTGCAGATCAGAGGAGACTTGACATAAAGTCTGTGCTGAAGTTTCCTTTGCGAGAACACCGCAGAACAAGCTCTGGACATGCTCAAAGTTTTTTCCACCTTGTTGCGTTGGTCAGGCAGCTGTCGCCCATTCCAAGCCAAAGCTCGCACCGAAAAGGTTCAAGAGGCAGCTTTGTGTGTATGTGGTGTTGGTTTATGGTCAGGACAAATCAGTGTAAAAAGTCCACGCCAGTGAAAGGCGAGGCATGGGAAAGCCTGCCGCTGCAAAGATACAGAGCCTCCGACAATTCTGTGAGGACAAACGGCACCGACCTTCCACCGCTGGTTTGGCCACCAAAAAATGCATGGCCATCGTCATCCTCCACGCCGGCAACCACGCCGCCCGCGCAGCAGTCTCGGACCCAACCCCGACCTTCCCTAATCTCAGGCCCCTCATCTTGCAGATGGACTTAAAGAAGTCAGTAGAATTTCTACAGTGCTGCACCTCAGCGGTGCGCAACCTGTGGCGTCCAGCTGGATTTGCTCAGGTCATCGCGGACCTCACCAACCTCCAGTACCTGCACTTCGCCTAAGGCCAGCAGCTACCAGCAAACTTGAAGAGTTCTTCTCACTCAGGGCACAGCACGGTGTCGCACTTTCCCTGCCAGGAGTGTCCAAAATCCACCACGTTGTGCATGCATGCTACACGAAGCCAAAATTCCCCAACTCGACCGCGACCTTCAAATGCTGCCCACAACAAAGACAGTTCACATGAGTAGAACCTTAATGTGTGGATCAAGATTACATCCTCTGTTTTTAGAGTAAGAAGAAGATTTCCACCCACGAGCTTCTGTTTGAGAACAGGGCAGCCCAACCAGTGCCCCACTCACAACTGAGTTCTAGTCAGTACAAGTTGGATTCGAAGGTTCAGGTTTTGGGTGTTTGCAGGTGATGTCGCCGGAGCAACTGGACAGGCTGCGTCACAAGGTGAGATGGTGACAATGTAGTAGAACCGGTAGAACAGTCTACCATATGTAAGGTGATTTACACACATTGACATGTTTTTTCCACTTTGTTATTTAACATACGCACAGGGACATAGATGTGTGTATATGCATATATGTATACTTGTTTTAATAAGTATGTAGAAAGGGAAAATATAGAATTTAGCATGCGCTACAGGCAATGCCATGTCTGTTGGCACGTATATAGTGTAGTAGCTTCCATTTTCGCTTCCATTATCCACATTCTAACCCATATAACTCCTTCATATGAGGGAAGTCTCGTGGTGCCTTTGGCCGATCTTTCTTTGGAGGTCCTCAAGGCCAGCTTCGTCTTTGCAGACAAGGCATCGTCCTTCCCAGGGCTTCATGCTAGCGGGCTAAGCCATGCCCAAGCGCCGGCAGGACCGTGACAACCTGCTAAGCAAAGCTGCCGCTTGGTTTCAATGGACTACATTGCACACTTTAATGCTTTACCTTCGAAATCCAAGTCCTGTGTGCCAGGGTCGAGGCATATGCGGCTCCCTGATCACCTTAGATTTACATTCGCCGGGCTGATCACAACTGTCCAGGAGTTCGCGCTGATGCTTCGTCGCGCGCATAATTACTTGAAGCCGTTCGAGATTGATAGGGTGAGGAACTCAGGCAGGAGAGCACTCCAAAACCTCTCATCCAGTAACCTGATTTTGCCGCTTCTTCAGAAAGGGCAGATATGCAAGTAGCTGCCCTACCGGATATGTATCGAAGATCTGCCTACGAAGAGAGCATGCCTGATGTAAGCCTCAGAGGCCTTCATGCTCGCAACTCTCGGATGTGTCGGATGTGACAACAAGCTCACTTTTGACGCATTTGTTTCGGGCTCAGAAGATGCAGACAGAGCAGTCTGCACCTCTTGGATCCACATCAAGGTATTGAGTGTTGAAAGTCAAAGTAATTTGGTCAAGTGTTGAGACTCAAAGTGCTCCGTGGAGCTTTGAGCCAGGTGCAATGGGTGAGAAAAGATCACAAGGAGGAGGTCTCAATCTTTGTGGCCATGCAAGTCGAGAAGCTATCCACTAAGAATACAGATAGCTGGCAGGCGGATGATGACATTGAGCCCCTGTGCAGACCTCAAAGTGGAGCAGTTTGGAGGGCTAAAGCGGCTAAGGTACTTTCAGGAGCCACTTGGCTTTCTAGCCGCAGGCAAGTAGGAACAATCTTCGGTGTTGATCTCTGAGTGCTGAGCTGCGCTGCCGGCTCACAGTTGTCGCAACGTGATTCTCATTGCGACTTGCTCTTGGCACAGATCCAGTGTGCATCTGTGGTCGCTGCACTGAGTAGGTCTGTTGTTTCTACTGAAGGCTTGCAGTGTTCCGATTGTGGGACATGGATGAGGACGAAGGGTACCGGCAGAATGGAGTGGGCTTGCATAGATCCATGGGACCTTTCCAGCTTGCAAAGCATTTGAAAAAAGTTATTTGTCTACGTGCAGCGGGTACAGGTTGACCGCTCTTGCGAGGGTTTTTCATCCCCTAGACTCCTCTGGAAGGACGAAGCAGTGAATCCGCCAGAGCTGGAATACGTCCTGAAGAAGGCTTCAGAGGGCGTTTGTTTTTGGGTACGCTTGTGTCCGCTTGTTGCGCAGACATCCTGTAAAGCCATCTGCAACCTGTAACGTCTGGAGTGCAGTTTTGCGGCTGACTGCTGAACAACCACTGTAAGTAGCAGCTGTGACAAAAGCAGCACTTGATTACGAGAGCTACAAGGGTGGATCACAGTTGAGTTGCTGTCCGCTAGACAGCTTGTGCCAGGCGTTCCCCAACATCAAGAAGCAGGAGCGAGAAGCAGCAAAGCCGAAGCAACTCAATTAGGGTATCCACGCAAGGTCCTAGCGGATGCCATGTTTTCCTTGATTCTTCCTGCAATGGTCATCCTGGCATTTGAAGCTATCCTGAAAGGAGCTTGAGGAGATCCTGCATATCATGGATGAGGAAGCTTGGCCTAGAGGAAGGGTTACAAAGATTCTACACGGTAAGTCTTGGAAGCTTCTTCTCGCAAGGAGAGGATCAAAGGTACCCCCAAGAAATGACCCTCATTCAAACAAAAGTGGCTCCTCAGTCAAGTGGGACTCCAGCAGGAAGGGGTCCTGTTGGGTAGGGTTGCCCCAATGGTCCAAGCACGAATAATAGGATAAATAGCGGAGAATGGAAAAGAAAATGGAAGGTATTATACCATACTATACGATACTATATTATACTAAACTGCGTGACACCATATTGTAGTATATTCTGTTTTTTCTTTTCAATATACTGTATTCTATATGATGGGGTTCAGGGTGAGTGCTGAGGATGAAGATGGCGGCCTCCTCAGATTCTGCACTTGGTGTGTCTGGAGTCCCCGCCCCCGCCCCCGCCCCTTTATACATCTTCCCCCTAATGTATGAGGCATAGTCTAAATTCCTTAAACGGGATTATATAAGAGGCTATCATATAAGGGACTATTATAGGGTTATGCAGGGGATACCAGGAGTTTGGCTCCGGATGCGCCAAGTGCCCGGGCTGGCACCGTTCGCGTTCCAAGAGCATCCGCTGACCAGAGCATCCATGCCCAAACCATAATCCCGTTCGTGTTCCAAGAGCATACGCTGAGCAGAGCATCCATGCCCAAATCATAATTCCGTTCGTGTTCCAAAAGCATACGCTGAGCAGAGCATCCGTGCCCAAATCATAATTCCGGTCGTGTTCCAAGAGCATACGGTGACCAGAGCGTCCGTGCCCAAATCATAATTCCGTTCGTGTTCCAAAAGCATATGCTGACCAGAGCATCCGTGCCCAAATCATGAAAACCCGGTCGTGTTCCAAGAGAATCACGGTCTTCGCCAAGGTTTTTGAGGCTCCGAAAAAAAATTGAAAATCTTCGTCACGACATTCC
>CAJNIZ010045848.1:33388-50583 GCA_905231905.1 Symbiodinium pilosum
AAAATCTTCGTCACGACATTCCAGCTCCAAAGCCTTGCAAGAAGCCGAAATACTGCGCCTGCCATGCAAAATCAGCTTCTCTCCAGGTATCATCCTCAATTTGGCTGGCAGGTGCAGTATTTTCTGACCCTCTACTTGGACCAGTCTCTTAAGTCCTTTCGGCGTGACTCAGAATTCTTGTACGGAAATGACGTTTTCCTATGGGAAAACTGCGATTTGCCTTCTTCACACGCATCAGTCACCGTGCGCGTCGGGGCAAGGAGTCCGGCCAAGATGCGAAAATTGCCGCGTAAAAAGTCCAGATTTTTTCGCAGAACATTTCCTGATCACAGGACCGGGGAACTATGCTTTAAGAGGCCGAAANNATTTTGACCCTCGGCCGATGTGATAATGCCATGCCAAGACTCTGATTCCGGGCACTTGGCGAACCCAGCGCGAACTTTAGATTATGGCTTATAGAATGAAACTATGTTGGAGGAGTTGTTTCTCTTGGTTTTAGTACCTTTCTGAGGTGAAGTGGGCTACTTGGAGTTCGTGAAGTTCATTTTTCCTCCCGAGAAGGCCTCACCGCCCGGCTTAATCATGCTTATTCAGGACCGACCCAGTTCTGAACATTTTCACATGTGGCAGCTTTGTCGAGGCAGCTCCGTCAGCCCAGGTTAGCGCGCGCCGCAAGCTGAGCTGCTAGGGGACGATGGGGACCCCAGGGATACTTGGCGATTGAAAGCAGGGATTACAGAACAGGCTGCTTTCAGGGACTGTCGGGGAATCAACCTTAGACATTCCTAGAAGTCAGAAGTGCTTTCTGAGCTCCTCCAACCCAGGCGTCATGGGCGGCTGACAGTATTTTCCGGGACTGAAGGCCACAAAAGGTGAAGAGAATACATTTAGGCCTAGATAAGCGAGTTGATTTCTAGAACGTTGTGGGAACGCATTCGTTGACGGTACATTCTAATATTTGCCGGGCTTCCACCTGTCATTGAGACCCAGGGATGCCTGGCACCAAGACTTAGTCTCATCGCCGAGCTACACAACTTGTCTGGACCCCCGGCAGCCTAAGGGCAAAGGGGCATGCTGGAAACTTTTGAATGTATAGTCCCCCTGAACTAAGTAGATTGAAGAACATGGAAATGCCCAAGATCATAATAAGATCCTCATATACCCCCTATTCCATGGACTTAAGGGGGACTGTAGAGCGAAGCGACGCCTGCCGGAGGCAGGGAATCGCGTGTGATGTTCACACCCTCATTGTAGTTCCTGCCTTGATCTTGCCGGTGCTGCTTTGTAGGTAACTTACTTTGGTATGGGTGGGAGTGCACCATGAGTTGCGTGCACTTGTATAGGACTTGGAATAGCTGTGCCTATTGGTGCATTAGTGCTGAAAAAAGTTGTTGTCATCATTATTGCGATGCTTCTGCCAGAGAAAAGCAGCCCTTGTCAGCATTCCGGCAGTAGAGGGGGCACTCCTTATCCGTTCGGAACGTCTCGACGTTCCCCAACCACAGCTGCGGTCTGCTGTTTGTCCTGACCTTTCCTGGAAGCAATTGTCTTTGCTAATTACATCATTCTTGCAGTAGTTGAGATGCTGTACTATTAAGCTGTGATCCGATTCTGGATCTCCAGTTTCAAAGCGCAAATGCGCAAGCATTAGCTAGCATGGACAATCCTGCTGATTGTTCGAACCGAAAGTTGCACTGCGCCTAGATGCGCTCGCCATCACTTGGAGCATCATGTTGTGAACTGAGCCCCGTGGGCAACCAATATGAGCCGAAGGAACTACTGTTTGCTTTGTAAGCATGGCGAGCGCCAACCCTTAGCTGCCTTAGCTGCAGTTTTTCAAGGGCTCATGCTGGCGCACATGCTGAGGGATGCTTGAGTAGGGCGGGATGCAAAAACTACTTGCCGCTTCTCCTGCTGAGCGCTGAATACCATTGTGATTCTAGTATGTGCGCCCTAGACGTGTGCTCTGCATTGTTTCTGGTGGACTGTAGGGTCCGATCAAGAGATGAGGCAATGGAGGCTTTGGGCCGTGGAAATTGCATGACTAGGCTATAGACTGAAAGTGCGGTTGATTTTCTCAGCCTACCGAGGATTCAAAGCTAGCTAAGGGCTCCTGTAGGGTCCCACTGGTAAGCTAACCTCGTGAAAGGATGCAGGCAGGGACATGGTGTTGACGCCTGCTTCTGGATCCTGTGTTCAGCCATCGCCAGTCGATTTCGCACTCCATTGCCGCACAATCTACAAGTTGAACTCCGACTGATGCTTAGTCATGGGGCGCCTGGATGCGCAGAGTAAGCAGAAGTAGTATTTGTAGTTCCTGCCAGAAATTCTGGGTATAGAGGGAGGTTCATCTGGATTGCGGCGCCAGTGGACACCTTAACCTTGGTCAGAAGTCCATCTTGGCCACAAGCCTCGGTTCAGAGTTGAGAGCAAGAATTCCATGCTGGTGCCAGAGTTGGGCCCGGAAAGGGGCATTTTCCTGTTAGAAGTTTGGCTCCGCAGGAGTTTGAGCAAGATCTCCTGATGCACAGGCTTGCCACTGCCATTTCGGGCTGGCCGATGGAATTGCCCACTGTGACCAGGGAGTGCCAAACCTTGCCTTTGTGATGAAGTCGAAGATGTAGGGGTTTCCCAAAATTAGGGGTACCTTTTTGGGCGTCTCCATAAAAAGGACCGTAGTATTTTGGGGTCTATATTGGGGTCCCCTTATTTTGGGAAACTACCATGTAACACTGTGATCCTACACATCCTAGCAGAGCTTTCGACAGCATGACTTACACGGCCTGGTCCGGTCGGGAAATAAACGCGGCCTCTTGGCCAGGGAACTTTCTGCGTGCCCGCATGCATGCGCAAAAGCTCTTCCTTCTCATCGCTGTGGGACATGCTGGAATATGCGTGCGTAGGCAATGCCTTGTCTTGAAAGCATCTGTGGCCTTTCGCTGTAGCCTCCCATGAACTTCCGGCCAAAATTACCAGGTGGGCATGGAGGCTCCGGTGGCCTGGAGGCATCTGGGATCGCATTCCAAATCCTCGGCGTTTCTTAGGTTCTTCTAGGCACTTCTAGGCCTTTAAGTATAGACGCCTTGAATTGCATAGGCTGAAAGCAGCTTGTGCTGGTATGAGGCATTTGGCGAGTCCATTCGAGCTTCTTGGCTTGAACTAGGAGTTCCTCAAAAGATCCCCCGTTTTCGTCTGTGATCCTCATATTCCCTTCTTTTGTAAAACTCTACAAATGTTCCTAAGGACCAGGCTTCGCAGCTCCTTGGCACTTCCACTGACTGCCCTGCGCAGAGGTGCCGCTCGGGTTCATGGTTTGAAGCGGGCATTGAAGCCACGCCAAAGTTTTTCAGACAGTGACAGCTGGTAGTTTTCCAAAATAGGGGACCCCAATGCAAACCTCAAAATAGTATAATCCTTATCAAGGGCCCTTCCCAAAAAGGTCTCCCTTATGTTGAGACATCCCCATTGTTGTCAGAGTCAGACATCGACCTTTCATTTTGTTTGCACGGTCAGACTTCTGCCTTGGTGTAGTTCTGCAGTCTGACTTATGGCAACCTTCCCGCGCTCCAGCTAGTTGCCAAGTAAGTTCTCAGGCAACCAGGAGTTCCCAGTAACCCTGGGCCCTGGTCTGTTCTGCTTTCTGGCCTGTCCAGTGCTGTTCGCAGAGTTGGACGAGGAACCGCCGTGAGCTCCTAGTATATTCTGCGTTCTGCTCTCCGCCGCGGTGTCACGCAATTGTAGGCTAGAGGATTTGTTGTGAGCCCTGGGCGTAGTCTATTCTGCACAACGGGGCCGGGCAGGAGAACAAACTAGGCCCAGGCGTTACTGGGAACCCTAGGCCCTAGTCTGTTCTGCGCTGTAGGCTCAGGGCCCAGGAATACTGGGGAACGAAGCATTCAGGCTGGAAATTGCCGGAACAAATAGGCAGGACTTGCTTAGCAGGCCGCTTTTTGCAAAGGTATCGTGGACTGAAAGCATCATTTTTCTCTGCGCTTGTGCATCGTCTCAATCTTGGATTAAGTTTGAGAGCCTTGGTTCAGGGTTTAGTATTAGGGTTTAAGGTTAGAGTGATCCCACGACCTCTGTGAGCACTTTGTCCAGGCGCGGACGGGTCACAGGGGATCACAAGCGACGTCCGGCCTGTTTGTAAAGTCTTGTTTCACCGCACATCTGCTTGTGGAAGAGTTGTAGTAGCCAGTCAGTGCTGTGGATGTGCCAAACTCATGACAGAGGTATTTGTCCCAATCGGAGAGAGCATGCTGCTGCAGCAGGCAAGTGATTCCAAGATAGCAATCGCAGCTGTATCACTCAAGTATTTCGTCTGCATCTGGACGAAATCACCATGCGTCTCTGGCCATCTCTTCCACATCTCACAGCATGCCAACATCAACAGCTGCAAGTTTCCTTCAGCCAGCAGCACCGACCACGTCCCAACAGCAAGCATGAATAATGGAGACTATGTCTGCCAAAAGCAAGCAGCTAAACAATTTGAGATGTTCCGCTCATCAGTTATAGTCCCCCTTCAGTAGATAGAATATGGTTTTGGGAATATTAGAAGTATTCTATCTACTTAGGGGGGACTGTAGACTTCTGCCAGCACTGCACTTCTCGGCCGACCGGCAAACCGGCAAACCACTGCCATTGGGCCATGGATGAGTGCCCGAGATGAGATTAGGGATAATGGAAATAACATGGAAACTACTATAGTATATTGGGGATGTAGATAGAGATACTGGAAAAGAGCATGGAAACTACTTTAGGATAATAATCGGTTGTATCACATTGTCAGCATCATTTTCATCATCTCGTGGTGCAGTTGTTTCTGCTCGCCATTTCTTGCGACTTAAGAGCCCTTGGTCTAGCAAACAAAATGCAGTCAATTGAGTCACATCCTGGGTTGATGGCCCTCCAGCCGTTTTTCTTGACTGCAGGAATGGCTCAGTTGAGCGCCTGCAGGAGATCGTGCGGGCGGTGAAGGCAGAATCGGGATGCTTCCATCTCCACATGAACGGGCTAGATTGAGGGTCTGGCTGTGCGGCACCTTATTTAACGTAGAGGGCACGCTGAATTGGCATCGGGAGCCTCCCAGGCAAAAGGATGTGCCTACGTTTGTTTAATGCTGACTGCGCACACTTTCAGAGGGCAAGGGAACCAGGGAGTACAGTTTAGGTGACGCGCGACAGGGCAGATGTTGATTAGCTTGCAGGTGATGCAAGGCGTCAGGTTGACTGAGAGAACCGCTTCCATGATCAGCCTCTGATAGTCAAGGTGTGTTACATACGTTTTGCTCCACCATTGGGTTTGAGAAATAGGCATTTATTGAACAAGTGCTTGCAACTGCAGTCCTTGTCATCCATAACTATATGTGGCAGATGCGCTCAATACTCCAGCCCTTCTTCAGCGCTCCTGCCACTGCCAGGCGAAGGCACCGCTGGTCCAATGCTTGACAAACTATGCACCTTGCCGAAACATTTGGATGTACGATGCCCACTGGGCCGTCCTGTGGCTGAGGTTAGCATGGACTTCATGGCCAACGGGCTCCTGGCTCTTGGGGCTTCACCAGCCATGGTCCATGCGGTGGAGGAGCTCGAGCAGGCTTGAATGATTCAGAAGTGGATTCCCCAAAAAGCAGTCGCATGGCTCACGAACATGAAAAGGACGAGGGGCATCAGTGAACCCGCCTGTCAGGCAATCTCTGTAGTTGCAGATCTGCACGGGGCAGTCTCTATCAACATAGGGACGCTGGATCCGAAGTGGATACTTGGCTGCATGAGAAGACCAACAGGGTAGCCGTGGATGGAGAGCGGAACGCGGGTAGGAACCACCAGCTGCATTGAACAGCGTGTGAATCAAGACCACGACTTGTCAGCCCTCTTTGACATTGCTCAGGATAGAGTCCTTCAAGTTTGCGGCAAGGCCACTACAGTGTTCATCAGTGTTCCATGATTTCGTATCATATGAGAGCTGTCTGTACTGGTCAGATGGAGCGTATTGTCAGGGTAGTGTGGGCATGCTGCCTACCATAAGAATCGAGAATTTCTGAAAACGAGGCGTTGCTGTAGATTTTCGTGTGTGTGAAATCATAGGCGGAGCATTCGTGCTTGATGGTCCGCAAGGACGACAAATGGCAATTGAATGCCGAGATGGGCTTTAACATGGGAGTTTTTCTGCCATACAGTCCTTCGTTGGGACCTGTTAGACTCTCCACCCATTTGAGGAATTCCCCACATGCCTCTCCAGGACGTGCAAAGCAAAGGGCGTCCCCTGGGTGTTGGATCCCGTGGCAGCCGGATTCACCTCACTCAGGCCGCTTGTTGGAGAAATTAGTTGATATGGTTGACAGGCAGTGTTTTTTCATGATGAAATGGCCTTGGAGACCACTCGTTCCTGTAGTCTCTAGCCCCAAAATTCACTGATCCAATCGCATAATTCGTGATACTGGGTGCAGTCCGCCGCGCTGCAGGACGACGACGGCGACGGAGCTCTTAGACATTGGAGGGTGCCTGCCGACCGTGTATCCATGCATGCTTCATTAAGGGCTAACTGGCCAGGAATGAGAAGTACTTTGGAGTAGGATGCTGCTGCGTTCAAGGAGACCCATGTGTGGTGTTTAAATGAGATGGGCGCTACTTGCCTGCTTGCCTGTTCTTCCCGTAGAGAGGCCGGCAGACATATGCCGTAGCGACTGCTGTTGTGGCATGCAAATGCTGGCGGAGGCTCATCCACAACAGGGATGGCCTTCTCCACAGCTTTTGGTGCACGTTGCATGTTCATTCTCTTCTGGATGGACATTCCAGCATGCTAAGATTTTGCTGATCAGAATGCCCAAGACCTTAGGGGGGGAATCTCTGCCAGCACAGATGAGCGCAAGTACATCTTCAAGAGGTCACCTGTGTGGTCAATGCGGCATTTGGCCAACGCGTGCGTCCCTGTCTTAGGGACATTTTTTGAGAAAAGTCTCTAGGCCTTCATCTTGAGATATATTATGATATATTGAGGTGAGTGTCATCCCAGCGATTTCGGACCATGGTACAGCGTGTTGGTCCGTTGATCGCAGCGAAGCTTGTGACACATGATGCCCTCCCACCGATCTTTTTTGCCGGATAGCGTGGTCCCTCGGTACCCTGACGGCTTAAAGTCCGAACCTGTGACTGCCCCAGCTGAAGCTTATTTGCTTATTTGACGTCGGGAAGGTGCTCGGTGCTCCGTGGCAACGCTTCTGAGATCATGGCTGTGGCCGGCACGACAGGGGACGCAAAGGGCGTGGACTCAACTAAAGGCCTCGGCTGGAAGGATTCGCTTTGCATTTTGACACGTGTCCGGAACTTGAGGCTAGCTTCTGCCCCTGCTTTCAACTGTCAAAAGCAGGCTCAGATGCCGCTCTGAAAGCTGCCAAAGGTTTGGCGGCCAAGTACAAATGTGCCGCTCAGACTGATGAGTGAGGATGATCGGTGAACAAACGTTGTGCTTGTCGCGGACCAAACCTGCAGCTTAGGTCGTGTGCATTTCCGGCGCACTGGACTTCGTCGCAGCTCAGACCGCAAGGAGCCTTTGGGGCGCTGTTCTGTGAGCTAGAGTCTGAACTTCTTAAAGGGTCTATTTAGGGGTTTATACGGGTCTGGTAGTGTAGCACTTGTAAGGGGGACACTAGGACACTAGGAGTTTAGACTATAGCTCATCTTACAGGTTTGTTTGGGGTTGTGTAGAGTTGTAGGGTTCTTTAGGGGTATATAAAGCAAGTGACCCTGTGAAGTGAATGCTAAGGTTACTCCCAGTGGGCAGGTCTCGAGCTGTGCTCATGGAGTTGAGACACTGGGACCTGGTGAGTTGAGGGCTATATCTTCTCGGCACAGGTGCTGTAATATAGTGTCATATAGTATCATACAGCAGTTTATAGTATAGTATAGTAGAATATAAGATCATGCAGTAGGATAATAGAATATCATATGTTATAGCATTATACATGTTGTATGCCCTTTTTTGCTCACTTCTTTCCCTTCTTGGCAGAACCTACTGCACTCCGCAAGCAGCTCACTTCTAGGGGGTATTTGTGGAACACCTGCGGCACATGTGCTCATGCTGGGTTGTCTGGAGATTCCAGCGAGGACTCATTTCCTCAATTTTTTTAAATCTCCCTTGGAGGTCGCAGGCATGTCATCTAAACTGTGGTAGATGCGCCGTGCAGAAGAAACACAGACATGTGGAAGAGTGATGTAAGGATGCTCACGAAAATCACAGCGGCTGGATGCCTCGTGCCTTGGCCGCCAGGGCTCGTGAAATGGAGGAGGGCTGGACAAATGCCTTTGAAGTTTCTTGAATAATTGGAAAGCTCGCATTCTGGAACCTGAATTAACCTGAGGTCTCCTCGATCATAGCTGCCTTCTTGGCGGCCAAGCCTAGGGCTTCCTGCCGGCAAGAAAAAGACAGAAAAGACACTTGAAGACATTGAAAAGTAGGCTGATGTAGGCTGCCTTCCTTGCAAGATGCCGACCAAGGATTTCTCTGATGCTGAGGCAGCTCTTTATGCGCTCCTCAGTTGCACTTGACAAACTTGTTCCGGGTCCGATGACGGCAGACATGACCAACATTACATCGCTTTGGATGGATTTTTTCATGCTAGTCAGAAGCGTTACCCTGAGAGCAGAAAATCCAATGGACAAGAGTGGACAGTTGGATAGACAGACAATGGGGTGATGTAGGGTGTTGCGTCCGCTCTCTGTGCCTTTGATGAGTTTTTTTGGCAGGTTCATCTACTTCGGGATTTGCTCCGAGGTGTCTCAGCAGCATCCATGAACCTGCCTGGCCTTGTACTTGCGTACGGCTGCTATAGGGCGACCCCAATGCAAGCCCACATGATCCCCAATACAAACCCAACTCTCTTTCTGAATCGCACTGTACGTCGACATGACCCCTTCAAAGGTTTGCTACTGCGATCTTTGCTTGATCAAAGACAGATTTTGATGTATGGCCCCTCTTTAACCATACCTTCCATTTCATTTAGCTCCTAAACCCTACACCTTAATTCCGAGGCCCTAAACCTACACCCTTAACCCAAAATCCCACACTTCACCCAAAATCCTTAAAGAGTCTGTCTGTCCTGAGGCTGCGAGTCAAAACAGCCAGGGACCGGGCTCGCTACGGCTGAATCTGTCCCTGGGCTTCAGGTTCTCATAAGAAGGGATAGGTTGGAACTCGGTCAAAAGCGAGTTAGAACCTAGCGTTATACTAATAGCCCCAGGAGACAACGCACTACATTCCATAGAGTCATGTGAGAACGGATATGTTGGTCGTTGTCGCGTCTCTCGACCCGTTCTGCACCGGTTCCAGCTGGGCTCCGACGTCCTTCTTGGGAAAAAAGGTTTCGAGCGTATTTCAAGCGGGTTCAACAGGTTTCCGGCCATGTTCCGACTCTGATCCGACAGGGTTCCGACTGGCTTCCAAGCAGCTTCCACTCGGGTTGTGACCTTGTAACCGGGTTCCAGCAAGGTTCTAGCCGGTTCCGACCTGAGTCCAACCAGGTTTTTTGAGTGGTATCCGGATTTTGATGAGGGCCTGACCAGGCTCCAACCAACCAGGCCCCGAAGCGTGCACGGAAAAAGCTCGCACGGACATCCATCCCACGTTTTGGCGTTATCTTGCCAAGTTCCCCTGCGGACGTAGTTTGCATATCTTGCGCTCCAGCTGGTCACCTTGAAGCCTCCCAAAGCCCAACGGTTCAAGCATTATACATTCCAGAAACTGTAAGGTTTGAAGGGTTTAGTTTTGGGCTTACCGTGTCTCTAAACAGGGGTACCCACAGAGTTCAGTCCTAGGGGATGATTAGGGCACCTTTGTGTAAGGATTATGTTCTGAAAACTCCGGGCTGCAGAGTAAGGTCCAAGACGCCCATAAGGGACTGTTGTAGAAGCTACTGCTTACTGAATGGCGCGAAACAGCTGTCCAGGATCGATCAGCTGTACAATTTTGACCTCGAGCAATTGGGCGATGATGACTGAGTCTCCACATCTTCCGCAGGGAGAGGGGGTCGACCAGTGCTTCTCCCAAGGGAGATCAAGAAGCTGGTAAAGTCACATCCTTCCTGTATTTCCCCCTTCACTTCGAAGGAGGCCCAGATCCCTCCCTACAGTGTTTATGTTGAAAAACTGAAGCTACTACCTCCGGTTGTTTGGTCCCCTTGCCTTGCCAGGAGCCGTAGGCATGTCCAACGAGGATGAGTTTAGTCCTTCGCACAAAGCACTGCCTGAGGATCGGCCACTTAAGCTTTGTCGGTGCACATACTTTCAACAAGATAAAGGTTTCTTGAAGTTTCAATGGCTGGATTGGCATATTCCCAGAGTGAAATTCACATGGAATGCATTTGGCAATCACACTTACATCTTTCTACGCAACTGTGACGTCAAGCTAAAGGCATCATGCGATCTTGGGTTGTGCCTGCTGACCTGTGTCCTGATTTAAGTCCAGTGCTTGAAAGGGCCCTCGTATGTCAGCTGCTACGCCTAAGGCCCACCCTGCGCTAACCTAACATGGAACCCTCCAAAAAGTACCATAAAGACTGCTGTCCTACAAAAGGGGACTTAAAAGGTTCAACGTCATTTTGGGTAAGGGGTGACGGTTGGACTGCCCTGCCAGGGCCCGTTCAGCAACAATGTCTGGCCACAGGATTCTGGCGCTCAGCACCGAATTTGTAGAAGCCAAACAAACCTTGGGCTGATGCGACACTGGGCTCTGTGACTTCAACAACTTCAGAATAGGAGGCTCAAAAGCCTTCATTAGCAGAGCTTGGGCCCAGGCAGATCCATCAAGCCCTCTGGAAAGTGCTGGGCGTAAGTTAGGTTTGGGTCGAGCAGCGCAAGAGTGCGTGTGCCCCTTGCATCGTACACAACCCGAAGTCACAGAAGAGCTCTCCAGGTGACAGCAGAAGGATTTGAGGGTTCTGGCTGAAGCTTAATTTGAGCATTAAGTGAACCTGGTTACCTGGAGAGGCTTTGAACAGGAGTTCGGGAGAGAGTTTTGGATGTTGGTGGCATGCCCAATGCTGCTGCAGGCAAATCTCATCTTATGGGCTTCTTGCATCCGAAATGAGGGACATCATGGTTTAGGTTTTAAGGGTTTAGGGGTTTAGGGTTCGGGGTTTAGGGTGCCAGCTTGGATTCACATTGCTTGATGCTGCTTGGAGAGAGGCTTTGGGCTCATGCCCATTTGCAGAGGCGTCGGCTGTCCTTGACCCCGTGCATGAGCAAGAACAAAGGACACCCTTTGGCTTGCCGCGGGTTGTTAGGAGAGAATAAGCGAATGTATGATATAGGGATCAGATAGGGATTCTATTCCCCGATTCGCTGCTAACGCCCAATAAAGTTCGGTTCATGCCAGCACATTGGACTGGCAGAGAATGCCCATCCACTCTGAAAGCCCAAGCTCGAAGCTTGAAGCCGGCACGACAGCAATCCCGTAGAGAGTGTCATCCAGACTTCCCTTGAAAACCCTGAAAGACATGGTCGTTTCCTGAAGAAGCCGTTCGCAAACCATTTCACAGTCTACGGTCCGAGTTCTTATGCTCGCAGTACGCTGAGTGCCTGTGTCGAAAAACGAAGCTAACTCCATGGACAAATATACATAACCCTACCATAAATCAAAGACCCTTAAAGGATGCAGCTTGCTCAGCAGATGTGCTGGGTCATGCTTCAGCTGTGCTCATGGCAGGTTCCAGTTCTCGCTACACTTTGAGCCCCGAAGCGAACATGGAGGTCTTTGCCAGACAGGCCTTTTGGAATCGAGGTGTACGGTTTAGGGGGCTTAGGGTTTCGGGTATCAGTGACTGATTCAGGCGTTCTCGTAGCATCTGCCCGCAGCGCAGATGGCAGGCCTGGCACTTACGCTAGAATTGAAAGGCATTGTCAGGAAGCAGTGGGATGCGGGGGATCCCCAGAATACAGATCATAATAGCTTGAGGTATATAAGGCAGAACCCCCATGGTTGGAACACAAAAGAAAGATCAAAATGCCTCTAGATTCTGCTAGTCTGCTGTTTGTGTGTGCTGGCTGGAGGACACTACCTTTAGTTTGCCGATGGCTGAGACGCATCGGTGTGGGTCCTGGAGAGCGGGGAGTGTCTGTGTTTGTTCTGTGTAGCTTGTCCAGCGCAACCTGATCTCAATCCCAGATCCCGCTCGCACTTTTCTGGATCGGTCAAACTGTCTGAGTAATCTGCGCGCCGCTGATTTCCAATTCTGGCTTGGAAGAGTGAAATTTAACACTCAGCTGAGCATATCGATGTGTCTGCGAGTGTGAAGCTTCTTTCGTTAGTAGCAAGGAGGCATGTCTTAAGAGGTGCTGCGTCACGTTAGGGCTTGACTGGGAGGCTCACACACGGTAGAGATTCCGGGCATTTCTTCCTCAATGCTGGCACCTCAGCCTCCTCGCAGCTGCAGCTGTGCTGGCGAATGCAGCCGCTGCCAAGTCTGTGGTGCTACAAGGTCAAGATTTTGATGGAGCGTGTTGCGCCGCAAGTTCTGTATTTTGAAGTTTTAGAGCCCGTGCAAGGTACCACGCATCTGCCGATGATGTGGGCACGGAGCTCAAGATCTCCGACATCTGAAGCATTGATGAGCTATGCTGAACACTGAAGCTTCAGGCTTCCCTTGTAACGCTGAGGCATGCAGATCATCTGCCTCGCAGAGGTAGAGCAGCATCGGAGTGCTATGGGCATAGCAGGAAGCTCAAGACACACATCCTGATCCCGTCTTCCTACCATTCTGCCATCTTAGCTAGGCCCAGTCCTGCATCGGCCCCTTCGAGCTGGACCCTATCACCCGGATGAGCCTGGAGTGCACCGGGTGCAGGGAAGACGGGGAAAGTTGAGAGGACCATACTCTAGTCACATTTATTCGCTGTGAAGACTATTCGGCTTAGGACTTCAGAGGCATGTGGAAGTTTCCATTCTTAATGTACGCCTCAGGGGTGCCCCCACCATATCTCCAGAATCCTGATATTCCCGAGGCCGCTGGCACATGCAAAGATGCAGAGAGTGGCATGCCAGTATGTTTGCCAGTTAGTCCTGCTGCAGGCAAGCCTTGAAAAAACGTATGTCCTGCTCCTTCAGCATGTAGCCTTCACGGAATTCCGTCGTCTCACTAGGAGAACATCGTTTCTTCGGGGGCGAGCCGCTTTCCGGCAGAGATCCAAGTTTTGCGCTGACAAATTCGAGGACAACAGTTTACCATGTTGCTTCAGAATCATGCCATACTTAGTAGACGGTCTCTGGAATGAACCTTCTTAACTTAGGTCCGACATTTCAGGGATCAAAATGATCCGCATCCGCCAGGGCCTTGTGTTGTTGAGACTGCCCGGGTGAGCATGTTGAAAGCAGCCACTTGCATGCATTGATTATACAGGGTGTCTCAATGGCAGCACCAATTTGGAGATCGGGGTCGAGCTGATCAGGGCATGCAGGGTAACTGGTGTGTGTTTGGGGTTTCCGACACAGGGACGGGAGAATCGGGAGGCTGTAGCAGCGCCGCCATGGTTTCAGTTCCCGAGCAGCTTCCTCGATTGGAGCGCGTGGATGGCGAAGTCCACATTTGGGTTGACAGCAGTGAAGGCGAGGGGGCACTTGATTCTGTTGCAGAAGAGGCGTTCTCTTCTCATGCCTCGCAGCTTCTTGTTGCAGTGGATGTGGAGTGGCACGATCCGCGACCTGTGTCTTTGGTGCAGCTTGCAGTCTCCACGGATCTGCAGAAGCCTCCGACAGTTTTCTTGGTAGACATGGTACACAGCCCAAGAGACGAGACAATCGGCTGGTGCCGACGGCTTCTGTCTCCAGAGTCGCATCAAGTTTTAGCTTTCAGCTGTCGCGAGGACAAGCGGCGATTGCAGCAAGCTGGGCTGCTGAGCAGTTCCCAAGAGCTTGACTGGCTGGATCTACAGCATCGCTTTGACCGGAAAAAAGGGTCTACGCCAAGTTTGCAGTCAGTTGTGGCCAGCGCTCTGGGCTTATGGATGGACAAGCGCTTACAGACATCAGACTGGGATGCACGGCCTTTGACTGAGGATCAAAGGGAGTATGCAGCACTTGATGCTAGCGTTCTTCTACGCCTGTACGGCTGCAAGCCTGCAGCACTGACGTCTTTTAAGCCGACAAAGGCACCAGTGCAAGTACAGCCCGATCTGTCGGAAGAAGCTCTGAAGGAGCACTGGAACCAATACCGTGCTCAACCTTTTCGGAAGCGCACGCGAGTCTTCCACGGAGGCGCCCGAGAGAGAAATGACGATCTCAGCTTCCTCTTGCCATCCACGCTCACTCGCCTCATGAGAAAAATGCGTGGTCTTGGCCTCGACACTGAGATCATGAGAGAAGGGACAAGTCAGCAAGCTCTGGTTGAGGCTGCGGAGAAGGACGACAAAATCATCTTGTTTTACAAAGCCAAGAAATTGCTACCTGGTCGTGTTGCGCACAGAACGTATATTCTGCAAAGCTCGGTGCCAGATGATCAAACACGAGAAGTCATTGATGCTTTTGATGTGGTCGTGGACTCTGATTGCTTGTGTGGGCGATGCGTGCAGTGCAATGCTTGGGACTGGCACCTTGTGGGACGCGATGCCGTGCGAGGTAATCCTCAAGTCGCCCCAAAGACGCTTGACAACTTTGAAGAGTTTTGGATATGTGGAGGCTGCAATAAGATATACTGGGAAGGAAAGATGCACGAGAAAGCTCTGGGACATTTCCGCAGCTTCATGCCAGAGGGTGCCTGAAGAGTGCACTCCTCAGAGTAATGGAGCGGCGACTTGCCGACGCTCACACGATCTGGGTGTCACCCGCAGTGCCACCACCAGGAACAACAGAAGAAGGAATGACCTGAGTGAGTACATCATAGAGCCCAGTGGCCCGTGGTGCAGACTTCACAAGCGCCACCGCGCCACCCTCCTGAAAGTCGGCGCGTACTGCCTCAGCAGCCCGAGAACTCGCGTAAGCTATCCACGAGAAACATGGGCTTTCCACAGGATTCACGGAGCATCACGTAACCGTGTAGGGAGTCGCCGTAGGTGATGTAGTTAGTTAACTTGAGCAGATCAACAGCTCTTGCCGGTCACACCCTTTTCGCGACTTGAGGCGTGATCTGCAGATCCATGTAACCCAGGACGGGCCCGGGGAAGCACCTTCAGCTGGCGAGAGTTTGTAGGTCACTGAAGCTTCACTTCAGTCACCAATTAGGGCTGCTGCCTGGTATGAAGACACTTTCTGGGAAATGTAATCAAGGTAGCCCAAGCAGGACTCCAAAGCATGGGAGAGTTCCTGCAATTCTGAGGGACCTTTCACAGAGTGGTGAGCGTTGAAGATGCAGGACCATGTGAAAGTTGTGCATCCCGGAGCAGAACGGGGAAGCAATGAGGCCGGAGCCTCAGATAGTATCCCAACTACTTGAACAACTACGGTGGCACTGTTCCTGCAGGTCTTGGCACCGTACTCGGCCGATTTCCCCAAGGCTTGTAGCACGCTGAAGGGCACTGCTTCTCTTGCAGATCCAGATCTTGAAAGGTCATCATCCACCCGACAGACACCTGCAAGTTCAGGCTAGAGCTCAGCGAAGAGCAGGCCGACGGCAGTCTGCGGCTGTCTCTGGTGTACAAAGAATGGAACCCTTTGAGTTTGGAAGTCCAAAATTCCGGGAGACAGCTCGTTCAGTTTTCGATTTTTTGGATCCAAAGTCCAAGCACTTAGTTCATTCAGTTTTGATGTCTGGGATTTGGAATTCCAGAACCCCAGGAATTCATATGTTCCGTTTCGGTATTCCTGGACATTTTGAGAACTAAAATTCTAGGACTTAGTTCTCACCGTTTTGGAATTGGGGAATGTTGAGAACGGAAATTTGTCAGCTTATTGTCCATTTTCTGCATTTTCCCATTGCAAATGACTGTGCTTGACATCGCCGAAAAGGTGGGTTCATGGGGGGTACCACATATGTTTACGCATATATTTAGGAGTTTAGGGTTCGCGGGTCGGAACAAATCAATGTGGCCAGACCCGTGTGCAGGACAAAGTCTTCCACTTTGTGGCCTTGTCCAGGCCAGGTCTGAGATGCCTCACAGCTGACTCTGAGCCTGACACGTTTTTCTTCCAAAAGTGATGCTCCGTTCCGGGCAGCTGCTACTTACTCATGCCTAAGTTGGGGATCGATAAATATACGTATGCCTAAAAAGTTTCCGCAACCAGCAGCAGGACGTCTCGAGATCTGATCGCTCTGCTCATCCGCACATTCCATGCCAGGCTCCTGCTCGCGAGAAGTCCAGAAACAGAATGCGAACAAGAACCCCACCCTGGCCAACCGGTCGTTTGCTCCCCTGTCGCCCAGGCCCGACAATACGTTGCGACATCCTTTGTGCTCAGCAGGCTCAGATGGGCTAGAAGGAAGGTTGCAGATTTTAAAAAGCGTTGCCAAGGAGGCCTGTGTGAATGACACCTGCCTCAAACAAGTGCTGCTACATTCAAGGATTCCATGCCGCGCTGTAGCGTCGTCGGTGCAAGATTACTCAACAGAAAGCCAGGACACAGACTAAAACCTCGACCCTAGACCCTGAATAGTCTGACGTGCCATGACAGCTTTTTTGGGCAGGCTGTACCAGGATCCAGCGCGGCCTGGGGTGCCTTGACCAAGAGAATTTTTATGGTAGATTCCCTGAATAGGGGGACCCCAATATATACCCCAATATACCGTAGGATTCAGGACTTACTATAGGGACCTTCAAGTTGGTACCCCTGATTTTGGGAAACCCCCATATCTTGGAGTGCTGAGTCCGTTGGCCACCCGGTTGCAATGCCTTGATGAGCTGAGGCTCCGTTGACGACAACGCTGGTGCAGGATTTAATACTATCATCACTATTACTACTATGATTCTGAGTACTCTTACTATTGCTATTATTTGTATTGCTACTGCTACTGCTGCTACTGCTGCTACTGCTGCTACTGCTACTGCTACTGCTACTGCTACTGCTACTGCTACTGCTACTGCTACTGCGACTGCTACTGCTACTGCTACTGCGACGACGACGACGACGACTACTACTACTACTACTACCTACTACTACTACCTACTACTACTACTACTACCACTACCACTACCACTACCACTACCACTACTACTACTACTACTACTACTCCTACTACTTCTGGCCGCCCCCCCCTACCAACTATGTTTGCTTAA
>CAJNIZ010045848.1:62448-78320 GCA_905231905.1 Symbiodinium pilosum
TCTCTCTCTCTCTCTCTTCCTGTCTGTCTCTGTCTGTCGGAAGGTTGTGGATGAGCGCAACCGGCTCATGATCCGGGTTGAGGCTCCAAGCGGAATGTGATCTCTGCTCCCACTTCCCTGCCAGCAGCCAGGCGTTGGACAAAGACCGAGAGAAGCAAAAACAGTTTCGCGAGCCAACTTCTTAGAGAGGAAAAGAGACGCTAGGCCTCAAAAGTACGAGCAGAAGCGCGGGTCCATGAAGAACTCCTGAAACGGAGACCGAACACACTGACACACATTGATCTGCATACTTAAGTGGGTCTGTCAAGTCACATGTGCGATGCTCCTCTGCGCTGTTCAGCATGCATGAGGGGCTAGTCGGCTGGCCCGCTCCAGGTCGACCCTGGAAAAGGCCACTCAAGCAAATGCCAGGCATCGAGTCATGGTATGAAGTTTCAGATCTGCTGACCTCAGCGTGCATATTCTCTGACGTTGGGGTCTGGCGCAGGCTCCTGGAAGAGCGGGACAAGCTAGAAAAGGCAGATGTCATGTGAGTTCCCTGTAAGCAGTAGGGAAATGGCCTGGAACTGCCCCGGGGAGTTCGAGAACTGACTGCTCAGGATCGTCGGATTAACGGGGCATCGCAGTTCGAGGGTGATTCAGCGTTAACGGGGGAACGCAGGAACACCTCCTGGTTCAGGCATCTGCAAGCTTCAGAAGTGAAGAGTGCCCGCTGCAAAAGTAGGTTGAAGAGCATGCCAATGATTCCAGTCGAAGCACACGCTTCAGTGTCTCGATTGCTTGTTTCTTGCGCAGCCGTTTTCCACCCACCCATCTAGGCGTGCGAGTACGGGTTGTGGAAATTGCGATCCCCATTCCAAGCCGTCATGCTTGCATGTCGCCAGGAGAAGGCTCGCGTTTCGACCCTTTACCAGCAGACGATGGCGATGCTTGCCCACTCGGCTGCCAGCGCAGACTACGAGGCTGCGGGCGCTGCGCTTACGAACGCTAAGCCAGAAGGTTGAGCCTCGCGTCACAAACGTGAACTCTCCGCCTGCCAGGCAGAGGACGAAGCTGTTCTCCAGGTCCGAACCCGAGACTTTGTGACTCTGGATCTGTCTTGGCAGGATCCTCTTGCATGGTGAACATGTTGAAGCCTTCTGTGCAGTCTGCTTCAGGCTTTGCGGGAGGAGGTGGCAAAAAAGCGTGAGCTCGTCCAGAAGAAGGAGACCCAAGGGCATCGTGGCATCTCACAGAACCTTCAGCTTCCCTCCAACCCCAACACCGTCAGGAGCAAGAAGGGGAGTCCCTTAGGCAGCGTCTGAAGAAGCTTGCAATGGCCGGCTGACCTTGTTGCTGCTGTATGTCCTGTGGTAGACGCGGTGCGTGCGCTTGCATGTGGTTAGTTACAAGACCTTGGAGACACAGGGGTTGAGATGTATATGTATATCTTATATATAATGTTGCGCTGACTTTAGTGAAGAGGGCCTGACTTGTAGGTGCGAGAGCAATCGTGGCCGCGCTGCTCAAGCTGGTATGTCTTGGATAGAGAGTTTGCCTCAGGTCTTGAGTCTTCTGCACTGGGGTTCCAACAACTTTCGTTCGGGTTGGGCTGCCCAGCACATTGTGGGAAATCTTTCAGCTTCACTCTGGCCATCTGGTGTGCAGGTTTTGGATTTGGGGCACTGTCCATTTTGTACTTCTTTCGTGCCTCGCTCTTTCCGCCTTCTGTGCTGCACGCCAGCCGGCCCTTCTTCCTCTAATTCCCCTAGGGGTTTAGTGGTTAGGCCCGCCTCCTTAAGACTAAGGGGATACGTGCATGAGCGGTGAGCCGGACTTGGCTGCTGCCATTGCTGAGGTCCAAGTGGCCCTGATAGGTCCGCTGCTTCGTCTCAGGGCTGGGACTTTGCGGATCCTCCTTCCGAGGGCTCTGCCGAGCATCGTCCCTCTAGGGTTCCTCGTGCTAGGGTTGCTAGTCCTGAGAACCTACCTAGGGTTTCCCCTAGTGCCACCCGATCTGCACCAACCCGTGTGGAGACGGACGCCTCCTTTGCTGCGTGCGCTCAATATTGCTTGGACATTTGTGCAAGGCTTTCCTCTTCTTCTTTGTCCGCCTCTGAGAGAGCCAGTCGTGCTTGGATTGCAGGCTTGTGGGCCAAAGAGGTTCTGGAAGGGAGGTGGGGCACTCCCCTTCCCTCTGCTTCTGTGGGCTTGCGGCCTATTGTCTACGTGGTGCTTCGCTGCACCCAGCTGCCTGAGCCTGCTTGATTCAGCACTTACTCATCCTTCCGTCGGGCCGTCGGCCCTCTGGAGCATACCGATGCAGCCTGCCATTCTTTGGATTCCCTCGCTGAGGCCCGTGTGTATTGCTACGCCGCCGGCATCCCCTTGCCCCATTTGCATCAGTGATGCTGCAGCTTGCAGATCTCCGCTTAGGAGGTGGGTGGTGGACAACCATGTGTGCTCACTTGGACCGGGGTCTAGTTCCGGAGAGCCGCGTCAGGTATTGCTCCTTCCCCTCCTGTCCAGGGATGGGGGCTTCCTATGTGCCTTGCCTGCCGACTTGCATGCCGAGGTGTTAGCAGAATCCGAGACTCCCCTCCCATCAGCTATCCTAGGTCCTGCCCACCTCGCTACAGTGCCAGCGATCGAGGAAGACGAAGCGGGAGAGGAGATCCCTGCCGGCCTGGACATTCCTGTCATGCTTCTAGATCTCGAGGTGTCTGCCTTAGCATCCATGAGGACTTTCGACCCGGTGACCGAAACCGGCGCTGTGCGCAGCTTTGTGATCGATGCTCCTCACTTAGTGCCGCTTCAGGATAGGCCTTGTCCACGTTGGTTGGTCATCTTGTGGCCCAGCAGGATGGGCAGGCAGCGCTGGCAGGACCTCAGGAGATTTCTTCCTTCAAGTCATGCAAGCCGCCTTCAAGAGGTTGAACCCATCGCAGCTCTTCCGCGCCAGACCATACAGCTCGAACACGAGACCCCGAGCTTTCTTGCCCCTGTCTTCGGTGGCCTGGACTACGTGTGCCCTTCAGTACTTGAAGGAAATCGACCTCATCACAACCCGTCGTTTGGAGAGTCTGGGGACCGGCTCCCAGGTGCCTTCGTTCCCGCAGGCGGGAGAGTCTCACCTCGCTTTCCTCGAAAGTTCAAGGATCCGCCTGTGCCAAAGTAGACAGCCTTGCGCGTGCCGATGCTCCGTCCAGCCCATCGGTGCTGCCAAACGTGTTGCGTGAGCCTGCCTTTGCTTGGCCTCAGGCTAGTCTTCTTCTGCAAGCCTTTTGCTGAACCCTCTCTGCCTGTCAAGGTTCCAAGACTACCCGGCCGCCTCCTGGACTTTATGCAAAGCCTGGGCTGGGTACTTCTCTGGACTTTTCTACTGAGGTTTCTTTTGCCACTTGGGACGGTGGCTTGTTGAGGGCGGTGCTTCGTACTCGCACCCCCTTCGCTGTCTTTTTTAGGTCCACCTTGCACCTGCGCAGGCCCTCCCGGCCAGCCTTCAAGGGGTTCCGCTTTCCCCTTACCTGTCCTCCACCCAGGTGTCTTTGAGCGCTTCTCAATCGAGATTGGATCGAGGGCAAGGAGGCGCATCATGCACAGGCGCCTGCTTCATGTAGTTTGTCTGGGGCTCAACTTTCTCCATGCGAACTTTGTTCCGCCGCCCTTGGACTTTCTCTGTCAGTCGCCCACTGCAGCGCAGCAACGCCTGGTCGCGCATGTGAGTAGAGTCCAAGCCCTTTCCTGTCTGATGACCTGTGCATGGCTCACAACGAGCCCCGCGCCCTGCTGCGTGGGGGTGCTCCTCCCTGTGACTTCGTGCCTGTCTGGATCCGTGAAAAGCAAGCCCGACTGCTTCTCTGGCACAGCTTTGGGACAGTCTTGGACTCCTTCACCTTGAACCGGCCTTGCTCCCGGCCTCTGATTCATACCTCTTGGTCAGGGCCTTTAACTGCTACAAAGGCCCGGACAAGGACAGGCAAGTGATTGACCGTCGTGGCCGCAATTGGGCCGAGGCTCGTTTGTGCGGACCAAGCCTGTTCATTCCAGTGGGGCCTATGCTTGGCGTGTTGGAACTTGACCCCTCGCGCCAGACCTTGCTTTGTTCAGCAACCGACCGTAAGGACTTCTATCATCAAATCGCTGCTTCCCGTTCCAAGGCTGCGTCCAATGCTCTTGGCCCAGCTCTGCCCAGGTCCTCTGTTGAATCGACCTCTGCCTTTGCGTCAATGCTTTCGGATGCTCGGAGCAGGGCTTGCGTGACAAGAGAACAGCGGGGTGATTGCCATCATTACCTCGTTTGCTTCAAAGCAATCGCTCAAGGAGACCACCTAGGCGTAGAAATCGCCTCCAGTGCTCATGGGCAGCTTCTTGAGGATGGAGGCCTGCTTGATGGTGGCTCTAGAATTTGCTCCAACACCCCCTTTAAAGGGGATAGGGAGGCTCAAGGATTAGTCATAGACGACTATTTCTCCGTGTGTTCTCAAGGACCCTGGCCCTCCTACCTGTGCCAAGCAGCTGGCTCATGCCAAGCGGATTTACGAAGCCGAAGGTCTTGTCAGCTCCGATGTTGCACAGCCCGTTGCGAAGATAGCAGCTGCTGAGGTATGCTCTTCCGCTGCCACGCGCCCTTGGCGTCGCAACCCTAGCCTCTCCTGCCCGCAAGCGAGCCTCGCTCGCTCTGGTGTCTTAGAATCTGCCTGCTTCTCTCACACCTCGGATGCGTTGCGCCTCTCGCTGTTAGGGGGCTTTCGCAGGCCCTTGATGTCCATCCTTGCCTCCGCCCACGGCGTTGTGAACGCGTCTCAGGTTGATGCACGTCGGCTGGTTCTTTGTGCCTTGGCCTGCTGCTAGGAGTTGGCTCTCTTGTCTGTCCGGCCAGATTGACCTTGCGGCCCCCCTGGACCCCACTCTCTACGCCAGTGACGCGTCCGAAGCAAAGGGTTTTGGGCTGACGTTACCAGGCCCCTCTGGTGCACGGCTTCCAAAAAGGCAGGTTACAACAGGCTGCTCGCAAATGAGGAAGCCACTCTGGCAAAGTTTGACGCCGGAGCATTTTGCCTTGCGAGCTGTGCAGCCCCCTTCCTGTGCATCCCCTCAACGCCCGCTTGCGTACGTGTTTGACTTCATAGAGGTCTACAGTGGTTCGGCTAGGGTCGCTGCCGCCTTAGGTCGGAAGGGATTTGGCATTGGTGCTTCGATCGACGTCGCCGAGAGCCCCGCTTTCAATATGGAATGGTTGCGGACCCTCGAGTGGCTGATCCACCTGTTGCAGCGGAAGAGGCTCCGTAGCTTCCTTGTGGCCCCCCCCCCTTGCGCAACTTACAGCCCAGCTGGTCATCCAGCTTGCCGTAGCTCCGAGCTTTGACTCTCGTTGCCCGGATGTTTGGAGCCATTGGGGTTCTTGAACAACCGCGCCTTTCCAAAATGGCGTGGTTAAAGGAATGGCGCCGTCTCCTTGCGCTGGGGGCTTTGGAGTTCTGGACAGCTTCGTGCAGCTTCGGGAGTCCACTTCGCAAAGAATTTAGGTTCTTAGCCGTAGGGATAGATTTGTCACCAATATGCAAACCTTGTACTCATGACCACCGTCACATACGTGTGGAGGGGAAATATACTCGCGAATCCGCAAAGTATACCCCCCTGCTTGCTGAAGCTCTCGCGCACGAGTTTTCCCAAGCCCTGCGTCGCGACTCTCATGTCGCTTTTCTTTCGAGATCAATGTTGCCGGGCTAGAGAATCCCCTTGTTAACGACTCCTGGTACTGGAAGGCCCCTGTGCATATTAATATCCATGAAACCACTTCAGTGTTGCGCCTGCTCAGGAGCCTTGCCTTTTCTGGGCTCAGACGCATAGTCATTCTTGTTGATTCAAGTGTTGCTCTGCATGCAACCGCGAAGGGGCGCAGCCCCTCCAAAGGCCTCACACCTGTGCTCAGGAAGATATCCGCCGTCTGCAAGGCTGAATCCTGCGGATTGTCGACGAGGGACTGCACCCTTCCGCCTCCTGCAGCCTCTTCCTTTGTGCGCCGCCTGTCCCAGATGAGGTTTATGAGGGCCTCGCTGCTCCTAAGCTCTGGCGCTGGGCTGCCAACTGGGCTCGGCTGTGCTTGTTGCTGACCCCTCATGTCCCGGGCTTCTCGCCTCACACTGGCTGGAGGAACCACCGCCGCTTTAGGCTTAGTTTCGATAAGAATCTTGGGTTTCCTGGAAAAGGGCCTTTTCTTTCGGTTCTTGTGTTTCTTCTGGTTTGGGGTTGGACCTGCGGCGTTGTAGATTCTGTAGCTCCTCGCAGTGGCGCGCTCCTGCCTCGAAACAAGGCTGACGAGACAAGAGTGCGAGCGAGATCTGCAGTTGTTCTTCAAGAAGGGAGACCTGTTGAAGCTGTCGCGCGAAAGCGTCGTGAGAAGTTGCTTTCGGAGTGGGCGCGTGCTGTTAAGCAGGCAGTGTCGACAAGCCATCTCCATTGCTGCTAGCTGGTTTCTGTTCTGTTCGAGGGGCCGATTGCTTCAACTGTGCGGGCTAGAGTTAACCAACTGCGCAGGCTGCGAGGGTACCGTGCCAATTGAATGCAAGGATCTGGGGCCAGTGATCGGGACATTGAGGAGCTAGAACTCGCCTGGGGTAATCTTACCCTCACAGTGCGCAGTCGCCGCGTGGTTCCGGAGAGGGCTCCACGCTACGCAGGCGGATAATGCACCTGGAATGCCGAAGAAGGCCTTGCTGCGCCTACTTTCTACTCAGGCCCAGTTGCTGGAGAAGCAGGGCCCGATTTCTGCGCGCAAGGCAAGTCTTACGGGACAAAGGGGCGTTGCAGCTCGAGAGGCCTTCCTCCGCATCTTCGAGCAACCGTCAGAACTGGCGGATGGCGTTGCAAAGCGTGCCCAGCAAGGGCTGGGCCTCAGCTCCCAGGAGCCTGCCACGATAAAGGACCTGAAGACCGTCCAGATCTTTTTCTCTCTAGCGTGCCAAATCAAATGGGAGGATTACCGCCGCCAGGGCAAAGCGTTGGGAGAAGCGTGGGCTGCGAGAGGCTTGGTGATGGCCGGGCAGATAGCCGTCGACCAAGGAAGGACGCAACTAGGCTTTCTGCTAAGCGGCCTTCCGGACATCCATCACTCATCTGTCCTCCCGTCGCACCGATATTAGACCCTGTGGGAGGCTTTGTGCTGCTCCATGGATGGCAGTGCAGGTGGCATTCCTGAAGGACGTCGACTACTTAGAAAGTCGGATGAGGCTGGGGCGACAGAATGCCAATCAAGAGACTCAGCCCAAGAAGTGATTGCCGAGGCCGCTTCGGCCCACTCTGCAAAGTATGTAGCTGCTTGCGCTGAGCGCGGCCGCTCTTTTGATTCTGAGTCTGCATCTGGCTCAGTTTCTGCATTTTCCAATTCATTTCCGGGAGCTGCCCGGCAACCTTCCCCTTGCAGCCAAGGCCACCAACCTTCCGCGTCAAGAAGTGCCATTTGGGCTTTCCTCATCGCCGCCCGAGTTGGATCCAGAGCCTATGCGCCTGCCCAACTCCCCCATGCCATTTAGGGGTTGGCTGGGTAGTTTTTTAGAAGTTTCGGGGTTGGCGATGGTTGGTTTGAACGCTTTTGTTGTTGATTCCTTCAAGCCTTGCTGCCCTCAGCCTGCAATGCACAGCTTGGATCCAATTCAGGCAGATCGCTGTGGCCCTGTCCCCCACCTCGGAGAAGCCGCCGGCGCAGGATGCAGGAACTTAAGCTCACCCATGATTTACTTTGGGTTGCTATAGGTACCCTTAACTGGATTGCTTTAGGTTCGCCCGTGCGCTGCCCCGCGGAAGCTCGCGCTGGCGTGCCTGTCTCTGCTGATCAGCCGGATTTGCAGTGTGTGCTTGAGCGCCGCGTAACACACTTTGTGCGAGCGCTCACTCAGCAGGTCTGAGGATCGTTTTGCATACTTGCTTGCTTCAGCTCAGGAACTACCTAAGGTGAACCCATCACTGTCTGGTGGGGACCTACATGAATTAGTTGCGGAGCTGCATGCCTCTTGGGACGGCTCAGGGTCTGCTTCTGCGCCGCCCATGACCATCCCACTGTTCCGCAAGTAGAATCCGTTGGGAGAACCCCCCATCATTCAACCCCATTCCTTACTTGCCTGACCCCCTTGTGAAAGCAGCATTCATCAATCCTGACACATTGCGCAAACCGCAGGCTGCGTGGCCTTCTCTTCCACCGGCTCAAGTGCGCTGCGCACGCTCAGAGTTGATTGCGCTGGCAGAGAAGTGGGATTCAGTTGGGGCTTTGAAGATCATTCCCTGTGATAGCATTGATGACCGTGAAGCCGTAGGCGTGTTTGCTATTTGCAAAGATCGGTCCTGGGACTGCCTCACGTTAAATCCCGCCGTCATTAATTCACGCAATCATGGGTATTCTCATTACACTAAATTCCTGGCACCTGGTTGCTTACTTGGTCAGACTCATCTCGAGCCCCGACAAGGCCTCAGGCTAAGTTGTGGTGATCTTACAGAATTCTATTACACTTTTGAGGTTCCCGAGTTAAGAGCCATTCGAAACGCAATTCGCACGCCGCTGCCCAGCGTGCAGCCGGGCTTGAGACGCATCCAGGCATTGATCTTGCCGGCCGCAATCTGCGCGTCATGGACCTTTTGGATGACTCCACATTCCACGCGGTGTTAAGTTTAGCCCTTCGCAGGGTTGTTAGGGAGTGGCGTGGAGCGCCACCATGTCTCACGTTCGGCGCCCTTCGAAGACCCCGCCTTAGCTCTAAGCTCAAGCCGCACGGTTTCAGCCCTAGAGAGCCCCTCACCCATCAGCACAACCGCCTTGCGCAGCGCGCGCGGTTTCTCTTCTGTGTTGTTGCCAGGCTAGGGGGTTTCTCTAGTGTCGAGCAGCCCGGGTCCTCGGTCGTGTTCAGGTTGCGCATTTTCGTTGTGCTCGCCTCACTTGGCGCCGCTCTGACGAGATTTTGTTGCTGCTCCTTCAGGTGTCCTGTGAACAAACCGATGTAATGGTTACACAACAAACCCTGGTTGTTGCCGTTAGCTGGCGTGTGCGCCTGCGCCACAAAGCTCGGCGTCTCGTGATCCAAGGTTCGTTTACACCTATTTGGCTGAATGCAAGGCCCGTTGTAAACCTTCTGCGCTCGCTGTGTTTGGCCGCGAACCTCGCTTGGGGGAGCCCGTTGCGCTTCGTTTTCGGCGTCGTGCCCGTTGCCTTTGTGCCACCGACTGGCCGCAGGCAGCTGCAAAAGATGGCCATTGCACGGCTTTACCTTTGTCAGCCCAAGTTGCCGCTTTTTCCACCTTGTCAGCTTCGCTTACGTGCGATCTGCCGGACGTCGGTGATGTAGCTGCCGAGCCTCGCTTGCTCCACGATGATCCTGCCTGCATGGATTAACGATCTTGCCGATTCCCGTCCATTCACTGAAATCCTTCGTTGCAAGTTTGTGAGGCAGAATCACATCAACGTTCAGGCGAGGGGCCGTCCCGTCGACCCTCCAACTAAGCCTCTTCCGCTCTGGTTTGAGCACTTGTGCAAAGGCGACTACCGTCGCTTTGACGTGTGCGTCGCTTCTTCAGCTGTTCCCAAGCAAGCCGCCAGGTGGCTCCGCCTCCTACTTTTGCTTGGGGGCGACATAGAACGCAATCCAGGCCCAGCCCGTGTGCCGCGTGGCCCCTTCGACTTGTCGTCCGGCTTTGCAGCGTCCACGCAGCACCAAGATGCGCAAGAGCCTTGCTGCTTTCTCTGCCTGGCTCGGGCCAAGTTTTGTCTTCAGTTTCTTCTGCAGCCTTCGCCCTCCGAGGCTATGGCCTGCATCTCTACGCGGCCGGTTTACTGCGTTATCTGCTTGTCTATGCCGTCGCCGCTCGCTCTTCAGGACGCCTGTCCTGAGTACCGCAATCATCTCACGCCTGCCTGGCAAATCGACAAAAAGTGGCAACTCATGGAGCCCGTTGAGTGTCGCCCTGTCATCTCCAAGCTCATCCTTCAAGCTGCCGTAAGCTCAGGGTTACTTTGGGGTTGGGATGACTGGGTCGCTGTGACCCTCATAGGTTTTATACAAGTCTTGACATGTGTAAAGCTGAAGGGGCGTGTTGTCAGACTCAAAGTGTACGTATGTTGCACCCAGCAGAGTTGATAGCCTTGCGCCGTCGTGACTTGATCCTGCCTCTGGATGCCATGACGACAGACAGGGTTGCTTGCGTTCACGAACCCCAAGACGGCTCGTTTCGCTCGCCACCAGCACGCCAGGCTTGATGATGAACCGGCCCTTTCTTTTCTTGAATTCGGGCGCCTGCCCCTTACTGAAAAGCTGTTCCGTGGCTCCTTGCATACGTACCGACGGCAGTGGAAAGCTGTCACGCAGCACCTGGGTGTGCCACACACCCAACAAGCTAAGGGAGCCACTCCCGGTGTTCTTCGGGGATCGCCGCTGTCTTGTATTTAGAGACTGAGGACGTTCAGCTAGTAGCCTGGCGGGGTAGATGGAGCAAACTAAAGACGGCGGAGTTCTACCTTCAAGAGGTAGCTGCTCAGTTGCTTCTTCAGCAACTGTCTCCGACTTCGGGCTAAGATAGCCATCCTGCGGTCGTATGCCGCCCGCCGTGGCGTTGCATAGTTCTGCTCTTGATCCCGCCTGAAATCACTTTTCTTTTTTGTGGCTGCGCCACACATCCCAGGGACGGAAGGGATTGTCCGGTGAAATTGATGAGCGCTTTCAGCACGTAAATATGTAAACAATCTGTAAGCAAGGAGGTCAGAGGGAGAAATGGAGGTTGGTGTCATTTGCTGGCCGTGTTTTCTGTGGACAAGTGATTGAGTCTGGATTTTTTGTCGCTTGAGCGTGGATGCAATGATGTGGGGGTGTACCGCTGCCATGCCGAGTCATCGAACTTCATGTGAGGTGGGAATTGAGCCCCCTTGACTCCTCCCACTTCACGTGCCTGTGAGGGCTGTAGGGGTTTCACTTCCTGCCAACTCCCTTTGTGCAAACACTTGCGAAAATTATGCATGTTCACCTTGGACATTTAAAGCAACATCGCCTATCCGGTCACCACTATTCGGTGTCAGTTGTAAGACTGACTACGTTTCAGGCCATCTTGCACACCTTCCACGCTGGGAGAGCAAGAGCCGCTCCTACAAGAACATGAATGTGGCCAGGAATCCAGTGATCCAGCCCGCAGGCAACCGAGCTCATGCCAACCAGGAGGGAACTCCCCCTAACCCTGGAGATGTTCAACCAGGCTGTCAAAACTACTCTTTGACAAGGTGACCAATGTGGGAACAAAAGTTTCTGAAGTAGAAAACGGGAGTCACAGACCAGTTCCACACTGCAATGCAGTCAATACAGACGATAACCAACAACCAGACCCACAAAATTGAAAATTCAGCCCGCCTCATCAAGGGCAACATCCATAACTACAGAAAACAGACAACCTGCTGTCATAATTGGAGGATGGTCATGGCTTGGAGGCAGCAACTACACACAAACCGCAGAGATAGCACTGAAGGGCTTGGCAACAGCGTACCATACTGTAGCAACTAATTCATCTTCCTCTTGCACCACGCATAATTACTCAAATTCACGACTTGTCCACGCTCTCTACCCATCGCGGCGCATCACTTGGACGACAGATGCACTCTTTCGAGTTTTTCCAAGCCGCACGCATACCTTTAGTGAACTTTGGTTTGCCCACAAACTGGTTGTGGTGCTTCCATTTGGCCCAACTTTGGTGGCATATCTCTGAAAGGCAAGGCCCAGCAGAGGCGTGGGGGAGATCCCAGGCGGTGGGCCTTTGGGCTTGCCTCATTGCCCAAACGAAAGAAAGCATGAAAGGGAGCGCGACTGGATGCACGGCGGACATGTGCGGGCCGGGCGTGGAGCGCAGGCCGAGCAAAAAAAGGGAGAGAGAGAGAGGCCAAACCCTTTGTGAACCTTTACCTTTTGTTATTGGCCATGCACAAGTTCCAACAATTGCGGGACTCCCGATTAGTTGGAACTAAAGCAAGTGTTTCAAGAAATTCCCCAACCTTGACGTTTGGGGCGAAAGATGGCCAATGGGGGAACCCGCTAGACCCTTCATGCAAAGCAAAGCAAAGCAGGGTTTGGGGCTTTGCTCTGGCGTAGCTGCTTGGCCTAGGTTGCGCGCAGCTCATACAAGAAGACCACACGCAATGTCATGGCAGGTGTGACCGAACTACGTGGCTCCACAGGCAACGAGACGGGGATCGCAGGATGCTGTGAGCAAGGGCTCAGGTAGGTACAAGAAGTCTCCTGTTCATGTTAACAAAATTATGTTATGATCCTCGATAGGAGGCCGATTTCTAGTTTTCTGGATCTTCTACTTTGAACGACTGGCTAACAACAAAGGTGGACTTTGAATCGCTAGTTGTGCTTCTTGAGCCTTGCCCAAACTGAATACGTGGACAACAAGCTGCACAGGGCGTAAGTCCAAGCTGGCTTCTGGCACACGTTTACTTCTGGAGCACCGCTTGGCCATTGCGTCACAAGCGCTAGACTTCACAGAAGAGCTGAGCGTGGCTGGGTGCAGGATATTTCAGCAACATTTCTTGAGGTTGTTGCGGTGCACTTGTTTGATTTCAGCATTGACCTTCTGCATTTTGGTTTGGTTGTCGTTGAGCTTGCTGAAAGGCCTGAAGCGCACATTGCCTTGACTGGTCCAATCCTTGTTTGACTCAGCTTTATGTAGTCCCCGTCCATCCCTCCGTGCAGCCTTCATGCAAGCAGAAGTAGATGGCTTGTTTCGTCAATTGCAGGCTGCGAGCCTGGTGACTTTGGGGCCTTGCAGCTTCCTCCCGTTCAAAGTGACGGGCCATCGCTTGTAGGATGCGCCAATGAGCCGATAAGCTTTCCACCGGTTCAGGCCTCATCAGTTCCAAGATGTAGTGCCCCGATGTCTTCTCAGCCTCATATTGTTGCAAAGTCTAGGTAGGTGTAGGTGGAGCTTTCTGCAGTGCAGTTAAGTTGCCCTGCACAGAGTAAACCTGCAAACGCAGAAGCAAAAGTCCCTGTTGTGAAGTCTTCTTTTGTTGCTTGCCAGTCACACTCCGGAGGTCACATAGCAAGAGTCACATATGGATGCTCCAGGCAGATCCGGGTGCCAATCATGATTTCTCAGACTTGAACGCCCTTCCGTTGATGAAATCCTCCTGTTTCAGCCTCTCTTCTCCGAAGGTTCCATGAGACTTTCACGACTACGGAGACATGATGACGATCCTCTTCGGTATCTTTTTTGGGCTCCCAGCTTCAAGAGAGGGGTGTTAGGATCCAGCTGCGACCGAGCTAGGTGCAGGACGGTGGGTTTGCAACGACTGTGCATCCCTCTTGCGGCTTGAGCTTTCGGAGTCAGATGGCGAAACCCCAAATCCTGAATCCTAAGTCCTGAACTCTTAGCTGACCCTTAATCCTAATTTTTTTTTCAAAAAACACTGTCCTTCATCTTGACTTTCTGTCAGGACTGGCCGTCGCGATGCCGCCGGCAGTGTCCCCGGCAAAGCTGCCCGCTTCCGCTGTAGAGTGGTAGATTGACCCGCTCCCCCCCTACCGTGGTAATAATCAACCCACTCAAAATAGTACCATTACATGTTAGGGGCAATATTTGTTGTAAGGCGGTGGGGGGCCCTGAGGGGATATAATTAGTGATCATGGATCTCAGATGGACAAGTAAATAACGACATGGAACTTGGACGCTTGTGGGATAAAGTGTGCAACGTTTAGGGTTTACTTGCTGGTTGCTAGTAGAGAATGGAGGAGTGGATCCCTATAGTAGCCGCTATGAGCTACCGTCAAGAATAGGCTTATCAGGGAACCCTGCTCAGTGGACATGGGGGTCCTTCATGTAGTTTAGCATAGTCCCTCATAAGGAACCCATGTCCATTCTCTGACTGTAGCTCAGGTAATTCCTAGTCAAATAGTTTCCATTTTCTTTTCCATTCCTAAACCCTAAACTCTAAGGTTCGAGGGGGGTGTTACAAAAAACAAAATTCTACATTCCCTGCCTACAACCAGCAAGTAGGGAACAATAGGTCAGATTCAAGGATTATCATCACTGAATCACTTGTGTTGTTACCACTATTGTTGCTATTATGGTTACTATCGTTGTTATGTTTATGCTTCTTACTGGTATTATTGCTACTTTATCTTTCATTCTGCGAATATGCTCATTAATATAGCATTATTGGTATTACCGCACACTGCATGTGCTCTTCCTTCCGCAGGGAGGCATGCGCTCTCCCAGCGGGACAGAGCTGACGATGCCGTTTAAGGCCTGGACTTGAGGATCTGCTCAACCTACTGGTGCTCAAAGGGAGTTTGGGAGCGAATATAGGTACCATTATGGGGTAAGTATGGAATTCTATAGGGGTTATTACAAGGATGCACTACCCCACTCTCCCTTAAGCTCCAGTAAGTCAAGGGTTGGCGCATGTAGCCTTCCTGGTGACTGTTGGCCTTCAAGATTCTGGCACATTTCTGCAAGTAACAATGTCACAGGTTGAAAACATCCCGGATGTCCTGAAAGAGGAGATCTGCCTTGCTTTATATAGGGGTTATATTGAATTATATTGGGATAACGGAAAAGAACATGGAAACTGCCATATTCTATAGGGTTATATAGGGCTAATGTGCTGGCTGAGACGTTAGGAATACTACGTCATCAGCGTTCTCAGGAAGTTGCTTCCGAGCAATAGCCTCCATTTTCAAGCTGGCTTGCGTCCACAGGATACACAGGAACACCTCACAAGAAGTATGCAGTTCTTCAACAAGGCAGGATTGGCACAGCGCAAGGGACAGCAGTGTTTTTAACCATCCTTGATACCGTTACCCCCCCAGGGCTTATCTTGCGTACTTTCACTGGAGAAGGACCCGTTGTTTTTTCCACTGATTTTACCTATTCTGAGGACTGGCCACAACGCATCCCAAACTTGAATTTCAGATGCGCAAGTGCGCCGCCAATGTCGTTGTAACACATGACTCAAAAGCGTAAGCGCAACTTGGTAGGTCCTGGGAGCGGGGGCGGATAAATCAAGCATTCTCTGTTATTTGAACTGGAGTCGATGGTCTCAGACTATATGCCCAAGCTGCAATCTCGGCCTCTAGTCTACATCGCATCACTTCTATTATTGCGATTATTGCTACATACTGTTACTACTACTATTACTATTCTTGTTGTCAGAAGTATTGTTCGTGCCTATAAATTTTCTTACTATAAATTTTCTTACTATATTGTTATTATTATCATTACTATTAATATAATTGTTACGATTACTCTTACTACTATTATCAGTAGAATCTTGCAGGTCAACAAGGAGTTTCAGAAACTGCAGGCCTTGCTCTGAGTGTTTTTTTGAGTAGCTCGCAGGATTGACTTACTTGGGCTTCGTAGGGGATGAGGGAATACTTTATATACATAGGAATGAAAAAGGGGTTTAGGGTTTAGGGATTAGTGGAGAGTTGATCAATCTTGGCTGTGTGCTTCGTGTATCGTGTGAGAGTTGCCTTTGTGGCTTTGCAGCTTTAGCTTGCAAGCCCGCTGCCGTTGAAGACTTGATTGACGCTTTGGCAGCGGGCTAGAAATGCAACTTCTCCTGACTTAGTAATGGTAATAGTAGTAGTAGTACTAGTAGTAGTAGTAGTAGTAGTAATAGTAATAGTAATAGTAATAGTAATAGTAATAGTAAAAGTAATAGTAATAGTAATAGTAGACTGAGTGCGTAGGAGGCTTAATTGGCATTCTGTATCCCCCGAATGGCCAGGACCAGCTCCAAACGGTGACGCAGGAGCGTGACCTGCTTCGCCAGGGGCTCCGAACTTGTTACGTCAGTGATTGCACGCGCATAAACGCAAGTACTAAACAATTGGGGAAAAATATTTTTCCCCAATTGTTTA
>CAJNIZ010045848.1:79160-108856 GCA_905231905.1 Symbiodinium pilosum
AGAATTTAGAACAACATCCACATGCCAGGTCTCTTTTGGCCATGAAATACCGCCATGCGGTTGTGAGGGAGAGACCTCAAGAACCACAACCAACCCAATGAGCTCTTCGTGTAGAAATGCCCGTGCCTCGTGCTCTGGGTGAGGCCAGCCGACCGCGCCTGCAGGACCAAGCTTGTTGTTGCCGACGCTTGAAACGCAGAGCATCATGCGTTCGTGCTGCCAGCATCAGCATGGACCCGTGCGTGGACTCAATACGTAGATTCGTAGATCTGGACCCATCCTCGAGCAGCGAGTCTGATCATGTGCAGCATGTTTTAGCTCCAAAGTCAGGAGAGCTTGGTGTTTGCGCAGATTGGAGACTTGTGGAACATAGGCTTCTTTGCGTTCTTTTTCAGCACAGAGCTGCACTACGTGATTGCAGGACCCGGACCGGTAGCCAAGCCTTCCATGGCCCTCGAGAGGCCCATGTGCAAGAAGCAAGAAAGCCACCAAGCTATTTTTGCCGGCATGGGCTCTCCACACTTGCGCTTGCTGAAAGCATTTTGCTGACACGGAAATGCCAAACAACACACTGGCAAACACGTTCCTTCCGCTCATGCAGGGGCGATCGTTTCGTTATGGAAAGGCCAGGGTTGAGTCGAAGAGGGACAGGCTTTCATAGCCGAGTAGCTTTGCCCCATGAACATCAGGGGGGGAGAGCGACTTATTTTGCTTGCTCCGTTTGCCTGTCTCACACGACACAGCTTTGCTTCTCAGAGGGACAACAAGTGGCTACAGGCTGATGTTTCCAGTTAAGCTCCATGCTTTGCGTGCACCATCTGGATACCCTGACAAGGCACCACTCCAACCTGCACAAGGCTCCTGTCCATAGCGTTGCAATGAGCCTGGCACTCACTTGGCCTTCTCTGCCAGGTTCTGCCATATTTGGGTGAGTGCCGATTTTTTTGTGCCTTTAAGGCGAAGACTCAACGCGCGTTGTGACGGCCTCCTGGGATGCCACGGTCCATGTCTTCGACCTCGGCAAGCAAGTGCTTGACAAGACCGATTCCGCTAGTTCACGATCTTCTCTGGTCATCTGCGATGCTGCACGGTGCTGCACGGTGCTGCACGGTGCTGCACCTGCTAGGACCCTTCGCAAACAGAATGCTCGGGGCCCAGGGAAGGTGTATGAGTGTCGGGCAACTTCTAAAAAGTGTCATCTGCAAGGGCTGAGCATGTCTGGACCTGGTGTCGAGTGCACCCGAGCCTGTGACAAGTGCTAAACTAAACTAAACACTGAAAATCTTCTGGCTACATGGCTTTCGGCCTGCTTGAATGAACCATATCTCATCCGTGCCAAGAGCGAAGCGATGGGGGGCCTCTACTCCGTGGCCTTTGCGAAGACGGCGGGCTGTCTGAGGTAATGCATAAACATGGATACACATGTCGAGTAAGTTAAGCTCCGGATAAAGAGGCTGAAAGCTCGGTGGGATCTCTTGCAAATCAAGTGTTTCTTCAAGCTTTCCTTAGCCTATGCTGAGACTTAGTGGTGTTTAGTAGGGAACAGGGGATGTAGTCCCTCCAGATATATACTTTTCTGCAAGGCGCCGGACATCCTTGGTTGCACCTCTGTGGACAAGCCAGGGCCCTCAGTTTTGAGGGTGGTTTAGGGATATATAGGGACATACAAGGGTCGTACAGAGGTATGTAGAGACTTACAGGGATTCATAGGGGTTGCGTACGGGGAATGGAAAAGAACATGGAAGCTACTATTTAGGTTTTAGGGGCTGGCTGCTCCAGTTTGGCTGGATGTCCTCGATGAAGAGCCATCTTGTCTGGGGTCATTCACAGTTCTCCTCATGCTACTCAAGCTCTCTGGTGGCGAGGGTATGGAAGTGTAGCCTGCCCTTTCCAAGGCATGTGTACTTGTGGAACCACGTGACAGGCACGTCTGAACAAACCTCAAGACAGATCAAGATGTGATGTCGGCATGACCGGGAGACTCTTGGGCTGATTGGATTTTTTGTTCAGACCTCCGCTTGCTTGGCAGCTTGCAGAGCTTGCACGAGTGCAGCTTTCATGGAAACAACTGTAAGACAAGCTTCAAGCCGATACAGACCTCAAGCATGGACAGGCACACAGCAGTTCAAGCTCGGCGGTGAAAAGGGCCACCAGGAGCCACATTGTTCCAACAACTGTCTTTTGTCGATTTTCGAGCAGCTCGAGATGTCGGAAGAGTGCGGACATCTAGTCCAGCAAGGCTAATTGAAGTAGACTTTGACTTGTTTGTGCTGCCACCATGCTTGAAGCCTGCGATTTGTGGTGGGAGAGCTTTAAAACATGAGCCGAAGGACGAGGTGAACGGAATCGACTTCCATGAGGGTCAGCAGGCACGAAGACCAGGGAGGAAGCGAATAATGCTGGAGGGGAGAGTTCTAGTCAGTACTCGGACATGTATGATCCGTTTTTGCTACACCAAAGTGGAGTTGCCGCAGGGCATGCCGGCCTTTGCACAGCATAAAGCCTGCTGTTGTTTCACGTCCAGTTTCGTTCTGGCTCTCTGGCTCCATGAAGGCGCTGCATGACGGCATCGTAACTCAACGCTTTGCAGGTTATGGCAACCGCATCAGATGATTTTACGGCGCCTTGGTACAGCTTTTTCAGAAAAAGGTCTGGTCTATCACCGGGGGGTCGCCGATTTAGCCTGAGGCAATTATCTGGGACTTTGCAGAGGGGATCCCACTGAGAACGTACCGATCCCAGATGCGCAAGATCAGTTAAAGGCTGTGGACTGCAAGTCTTTGAGCGCATGTCCAGGCTCCAACATCCAGGGAAGCCTGTCTATGGCGTGACCTTTCTGGGCAAGGACGCACAGGGATATTGCTCTTCTGTTTAGATGACTCTTTCAGGGTCGCAAACTTGCGACCATTATTGAACTAGGGGCACAAAATCTTGGCTAAGCGTCCCAGGGCTTCCTGTTCATGTGAACTCGACGCAAGCCTTTCGCAGATTCCAACAGTCAGATCAGTCAGCAGTAGGCCCGTCCAAGCCTGTGCCAGCTAAGCTGAATTCCCTTGAAGAAGAAGATACCCATCAGTTGTCAGGATCCCGAGAGGCAGTACTTCGTGTCTACATGTTGCTTTGACCAGTTCGGCCCTTGGCAAAGAGTTTGTTTTTGCGCAAGTGAATCTGGTTTGTTTTTCCAAATTAGAACACGAAACCTGGCCTGCTGTTCTTGAGAGGCTGAAAACTACAGGAATCTTTCTTTGAATTGCTTGGGGTTTCAAAGCCCTGAGCTGAGGAAAACGCGAGTTTTTGACATGCGCGACAAGAAGGCTCGGGTTCCTGAGGAATCGGTAGAAAGCAACTATCGCAATTCCATGTTAACACATACAGAGCCGCGTAAAGCGACAGTCTCCACTCAAGGCAGAAGGTTGTTGGTATTCGCTACTTTTCGCTACAAGATATAGACCCCAAGATATTCTAGTTCCTATAAAGGGGACCCCCAAGAAGTTACCCCGAATTTCCGACCCCTTCCCCCCATTTTGGCGGCTATGTCTGTGACCTTGGGAAGTGGTTGCTCCCAGCTGCAACCCCTCTGCAACCTCCAGCCGGCATCATAGCCACAACCTTTACCTTGCTGAACAAGAGGCCATGAATCCTGATATAGGGGTTATATGGGAATAATTTAAAAGAAAATGGAAACTATTATGTCATAGGGTTATATAGGGTTATATAGGGATTAAATAACGTCCAGGATCTTGGAGCATGGATTTGCAGAAGAGCGGATATTGGGGATACTTTGGTCCCAGAGATAGAAGTTTCATGTTCTATCTTGCATACTAGTACGCCAGAAGAACAGTTCTGTCTTCTTCGCAGACATCGTGAGAGGTAGTCGTTACCCTCAGTGGCCACAATGACGATATCATTGGCTTCCTCCTCGGCTGCTTTTGCTGCTGACGCTGCCGTGTCTTCTGTTGTCCAAATGGGGACAGATGCCGCCAAGTGGAAGAACCTAATGTTCTACCTGCTAGAGTTCTGATAACATGCCAATGCGAATCAGTTTTGCGGAGCAGACATATTTAGCTTAACACTCTACTTGCACATCTTCCTGTCGGAACTGGCGCAGGCTTGACATGTCAGGTGATAGTCTTCAAAGCATGGGCTGAAGCTAACTTGTAAGCCTGGCTTTGTATGCAGCCGCTGAGTTGCAGTTCACAGCTTGAAGGCATGAGTCTTGCAGACTTGTGTGCTATCCTGTCATGATTTTGCAGACAGGGTCTCAACAATCCCAAGCTGAGAAAACTCGGCATCCTTGCTGAGGCATAGACTACTCCAGCCATGGGCCATGGGCTAAGACTTGCTTGATATAAGAATATCTCTAAACGTGGTCGCCCAGATTGGTTCTGGGGTTCGCGGTTGAGAATTGAAAAGACAGGCAGAGCTGAGGGCATGGACCTGTTCTAATTCGCAATTTCAGTATCTGGCAGAGATAGGCAAAGATCTCGTGGCTGTAAGAGGTAGTGCAGTCTCTGAGCCAAGCAGTGTCTCAAGGATTCTGGCAACCGGCTCCGATGATGGGCTTCTTGGCTTAACCCTGTACTCAAAAGAATGGAAAGAGCTTTGCCAGAAGGCACTGGAACCAGCCTAAGGACCATCCTGATCTATGACATTAAAACCTGGAAGACGCTTCACAAGCTCGACTGCAAGGCTAACATGGCCCATCTTGCAATGCCATCAGGAGAACTATCCATGAAATAGAGATGTAGACAAGTGCATGCAAGTCGCAAGATGCCGCCATTCAACACTGCGAAATGAAGACATTCCCTCGTTAATCGTACAGTATGCTGTATTGTAGTATCTTCTAGTATATCATGTATATTTCAGTGTGTCAGCAACCTGCTCCATGGACAACCTTTCCAAAGCAGGCCGACATGTCGGCAGAGACCGAGGCGGCTGGGTTTTTGTTGAAAAGTAGAATACTCTCGCCCTCTCTCTATATGTATATATATATATGTATATATATATGTGTAAATATATATATATATGTATATGTATATATATATGTATATATATATAGATGTATATATATATATATATATATGGGTACAAGAGTATAACCCCCCTCCCTGCATTTCCATTTCGTGCAATTTCCTTCTACAACATGTCTCCCCTTTTACAATATGATCTTCTAGATAAGATGTTGTGTGTGTCCAAGCTTCTTTATACATCGTGCTGTATATAAGATGTTGTGTGTTTCGAAACATGGAGGTTTTCTCGAAACAGGTGGGCTAGACCATTGAACAATTAAACCATTAAACAATTAAAGCAATGGTTTCCCCCTATGAAAATCCACTAATCCATTAAACCATTAAAGCATTACACCATTAAACCAATAAACCATTAAACCAGTAACCATCAAACCAATGGTTTTCCCCCTATGGAAACTCATAAATGGTTCACTGGTTCACTGGATTGCCATATTATGGGGAAACCATTGGTTTAATGTTTTCATGGTTTAATGGTTCAGTGTTTCGCTGGATTCCCATAGGGAGAAATCAGTGGTTTAGCGGTCCAATGGTATCCCCACTTGTTTCGGAACAGGCCCTATGTTTCGAAGCACACGTTCAAATTTCTTATTTAGCCAGAATATCGTATAACATTTTACTCATGTCACTCATCAAGTTATAGAAGGGAAATGCACAAAATTCTGTGGGGCAAACCAAGTAACATCTCCATATGGAAATCTAGGATGTGTGAAAGTACCTCTGTGCTATACAATTTTCCATATGGAGAAACCCATCTGTTTAATGGTTTGATATAGTAGTGATTTACCTCACTTATTTCAACACAAATTTCAAGCGCAAATTTCTTGTGGAACTTATACATTTTTTGGCTAGCGTACAATATCAATAGGGCTGCTCTTGTATCTTTTCTTGAAAACGAAGAGATGTACGTTCTAAAGGGCATAGGCTTGATTATACATAGGGCCTTATACATAGCACGTTATATAAAATAAAGAACATTTTCTTGAAATGCAGCATAGGTGTCGTAATCAAAAGCACGGAGCTCACGCTCCAGCTGATTCTATTGATTTTCCCTAGGATCAAAAGACACACCTGCAAGGAACTGGCACTTTCACATCTCTCAAGTCAATTGCATATCTCTTTTATCTTCATTGTGGAGAAGAGGCTTCTATTCCGTTCGATTTTTCTTCAGAATATCATGGAATTCTACAGGGTGCCATCGACACCTTTAGAGAGTTCTATAGCTTTTATGCAGTTCTTTGAAGTCCTATAAATTGCCAGAGACTGCTATAGAGTTCTATGGAGTTCCTTTGGCACCTCTCTATAGAGGTGCCAAGCAGTCTTTTGAATTTTATAGAGAAGCTTGCGGAACTGCATTGAACTTTGAGAGAACTTTGCAATGAATTCAAAAGAAAACTTTTCAGGTCAAACGGAACCCTATAAAAGGGAAATTCTATGGCAGCCTACAGAACTTTATAAAGATGTATGCAACTTTATAGAACTTTGTGCTACTTTGTAGAAGTCTACGAAGTCTCTGAAGCTTACAAGAATTCTTTTGAGCTCCGTAGGCTTTTTTTTATCTAAGGCTTTTTTGGTGAAGGGCGTAGAGAATCCATAGACAACTTTGAAGATTTTCTTCCTGAATTCTATAGCACTCCATGTAGACCCCTGGGAATTCAATAGAAAGAGAGTTCTATAGAGACCTTAGTATATTAGGTCAGGCTGATGGGGTCGAATGGCATGGAGATGTTTTCAGCGTTTTTGCCCAGAAGCGTCAAAGCTTTGCTTAGATGCTGTGGCAGTGGGACATAGTGAGGGTCTCAGCGTGACTTTGGCACCAAAGGCCTGATCAAACGAACCCCAAACCCTAAACCTTCAAAACCCTAAGCCCCATAACTTTTACGCTTAAACTGCATATGACTTGAGCTAGCCATCAAGTCGGGTTGCGCCTAAACCTCAAATCGACTCCCTCGTGCAACAGTGGGCAAGCCATTGGCAGGTGAAGCGTATCGGGTTCAGTCATCCTCTCAGCCCATCATTGCATTGCAGATCAGCGATTGAAACTAAAGCTTCTTGCAAGGGAGGAGCTTTTAGAGCTCCAGAGGTAAGCCTGCGCAGGAACCAATATGGCGTCAGCCTTGCCTGGCATGCGAGTCTTGCTTGTTCATAGCGCGTGAAGTTAGTACCAAAGTGCACCAGACGGTGCATATTTGTGAATGCCCTTGGAGCTTTTGTCCTGCAGCGTTCCACTTGACTCGTGTAAGGCAGAGATGGAGATATGCTGGCGGCAGCTTGCTCGACCGGGACAGGGGCTGCAACTGCTTGTCTTGTAAGGCCTAACAGGAGAAGACTCCACCCACACACCAGCTCTTGTCTGCAGCAAGCAGTTAGCCTGACTCTCAGGGATTCAGCAAATATCACGGTATATCCTTGCTATTGTAAGCAACAGGACCCTCGCATCAACCTGAAATGCACGCGCTGCTACGAGGAGTGTGGTGGTCTATTCTGGCTTCACTTCTTCCGACAGTCCGAAGATGCTGCAAAAACTCAGCAGCGAACTGAGTACTGTTGACGGCATGCGCAACCCCATTCTCACGTGGGCACGCTGCCGCTGCTCCTATGGCCCACCCGTCTGCAGCCCTCCCAGGCTCAGCCCCTGTGCCCACAGCCCCCACGCAGTGTCCCTCAAGTTCTTATTGAAGGGGTTTGCGGGTGGGGTTCAGCACCATACAAGGTTACGGGTCAAGAGCACTTGCTGGTTGAGGACACTTAAATTCAAGCGTCCCGCTTTTGCATCGTAAGTTGTTGAGTGTGGTAGGGTTGGAGATGAAGAGGTCCTTGTGTACGTGTTTGGGGATTTAGGTGCTCCAGGTCTCCCAGGGTTTCAGAGGGTTCAGGCGCTTTGTGGTTTATGGTGCAAGCTAGATCTAGAGCGATTTTGACTTTTCAGGTGGTGCAAGCTCATGCAGGGTCTGGTGTGTTAGCGTCTCAAGTCCTTCGCGTCCACGGCGAAAGTGAACGACTTAGAAATACTAATGTTAGGTGCGATCAGATCTGATGATGTGCTTGGGCGTGTGTTTTGGGAATATAATGTTCGAGGAGGTTGCGTGGGGACTGCTTGGTGTGCTTTACGGAGCGAAGAGCTCAAGGGCTTTGGGGTGTCGGGTTTAAAGTATAATTCTTCCGGGGTTTTAGTGCTTACTTGTGGTGTAGGGCTGAGGCTTTGCGGTGTTGAAAGCGTTCTCGCGTTCAGAGTTGAGGATGTTGCGTGGTTTAATAATTTTAGGACTTCTTTGGTGGTGGGGGTTCGGGCTGCAGGTCACTGATACGGGCTTCAGATTTTGGGCATCGAGCCCTTAGAGATGAGGGTGTGGTTGCAGGATTCGTGGGCTTGAATGTTTAGGTCCCAGCTACAGTTTACTTGAAAAGCCATCCCCTCTGCTCCGCGCGAAATGCTGCCTGTTATGATCAATGACCATAGTTCTATCACGAGCTGCTGCAGGCTTTCTGTAGCTCGCATCCCTGTCGTTTGGTTTGCTCAGTTCATCAGGTGGCCACACGGACTGCGTCTTCGATGTCGCTTGGGGTGTGGCCCCGAATGGCTCGAGATTGCTTGTCCTGCCCTCAGAGGCCTAGCTGGGTCTAGCTCAGACGGTCTGAGGGCTTGCCTGTTCTGAGCCTCGCTCAGGTCTCAGCCTCGCACGACAAGTCCGTGAGATATTGGAAAGAGGTTTCCTGAGGGGGCCCGGGCGTGCAAATTGTTTCAGCCCAAGCGCTGCCGAGGGACTGGCAGGGCCCACAATGCAGAGAGCTGCTGCAGCAGCCCAGAGTAGTACCAACTTAGGCAGCATAGGATAACATAGGGTTCGGCAGGGCCTAGTTGTGGCTGTATTCGTGCTCCTGATTGCCCATGGCTCTCTGCTCCATGTCGCCAAGGACCTTGAGGTGTGGAAGGAAATCATCTTTATGTTACACACTTAAACCACCTTCCGCTTGGGTTTTGCGTTTCAAGGGCTGTTGGCAGTCTGCTTCAGACTGCCGGGGGACCCCGGTCCTCAGAGAGGAGGGACCACTCAAAAGTTAGCTAATGCCGAGTCAATTCCGGCCAAAAAGCCATCTTGTAATGTAAGGCAGTGATGGTTTAACCGTCCCATTGTAGATCATTGGCCAGCTAGGGAAGTATAGATCATTGGCCAGCTAGGGAAGTAACGACTTCCCTGCAGTTTGCAAGATGTTTGACCTTGAATGTCTCATCTGTGATATTCTGTGCCTCTACATGCCATGCAGGGTGGCCGTATTATGTGAGAAGTCCACCCTCCAAAAGCTCCAATTTGGAGCAGCTCGCTACCAAGCGCTGTAAGCCAGAACAAAAAAGCGCATGCCAGGGCGGAGCTGCTGATTTCCACACATGAGCTATAATGTAAACTCCTTAAATGAGGGCTCTCATAAGGCATTAGATAGGGGAGGATTTATAAAGGGGGATACTAGGAGTTTAGCCAGTGACTGCCATGGTATCGCATAGTAATAGTAATGCACTTCAGTGCGTTTGCGTTGGTGCCTTGCTTGATTTGAACTTGTAGCAATCCATGGCCACGAGCAAAGCCTCTTTTCAACCTGGGCTGGGCGCAGCTAGGTCAGCAGAAAGTTCTGTGTCATCACGAGCTTTACATGCGTTCTTGCTAACATATGCTGCCGTCCTGTTATTGTTTTCGCTGTGCTTGTGAAATTTTCGTGCAACCTGGCCCTTCCCTGTTGCACATCCTTTCCTTGTAGTACAGTTACAGGCTCCGAGCTATTTCTCACTACAAGTCGCGCGAGAAGTTTAGATTGTTAACGATCCCAAGAAGTCATATGCTGGTCAAGCACCGATGTGCTGTCTATGACAGAGTTGTTTAGAACAAACTGAACTCAGCGTGCCGCAAGAAGTAAAGGCGCAATTTGCCAACAAGGCTGTTGCGCCGAATACGGCCAAATCAAAGATTGAGAGCATAGGAAACGGGCTGGCTCGAGTTCCGGGCACCAGAGGAACGTTGCAGATCCGTTGTTCCATTGTTTCGGTGGTGCATTCTGGCACAAAGTGCCCCACAGGCGGTAACATTTGCAGGCAAGCATGCGGTGTCTCTTGATATTTGCGAATGTATGCACCTGTCAATTGCAATGCTAATTTGTTTATTCATTGGTTCGGGGTTGTACGCCGTTCGAGGGTTGGGCGGTTGATGTGCACTACATGGAGCGCACCAGTTGGGCTTTAAATTCGCAAATTGGCGTATGACCGGAAATTCGAGATTTACTTGACTGTTTGCCATTCGTTACTAGTAGCGCATCTTGGCTCTGATCTGACAAAGCTCCACTTGCGTGCATCACTCACGTGGCTGCATCCTTTGAAGCTTTTGGTTTTGCCGATGGCTTGTGTGACGGTTGTATTGTTGTCCTGCGGCAGTCAGAAAGCGCTTGATGTAAATAGTACAGGTTCCAAGGTTTTTTTCCATCAGCTTGTAGCTTGCAATGCCTGTATAAGCACTCAGGCGATCATGTTGGATGTGCTTAACACTGTTCATTGGGGACTTAACATTGTTCATTCTGGACTAGACAATTGACATGCATCACTTCTGTGGTAGAAAGCACTCCCTGATTGTTTCATGAGGTCATGGCACCAGCTGCTTCTCGATGCGATGCGCTTGGTTTTCTGGTGCATGACAGTGTAACAGAAACCTTGAACTGGATTTTGCACTTTCCCATTTGGCGACATCAGTGGTGGTATGTGGTGGTATTTGCCTTGAAGTTTTTGTTTGGTGCCTGGATTAGGCACGTTGCGTGCTGCGGCACTGGCAACTGCGGCTGCTGGACTGTGGCTTGCTCAGGCACTGGACACCTTTTTGCAGTGTTTGTTCCGCAGCCAGCATAACATGCAGGCCTTTGTCGCCGCCCCGGCTCCTCATGCAGCTCCCGCCCTCAGGGCTGCAGGGCTGCAGGGGCCTTGGACGAGAACTTGGACAGCGCCCTTGATATGCTCGTGGTGATCTGCGCTTTATTTCCTTCTTGAGGCAGGCTTCTGGAAGCGCAACTGCCTCAATGGCAGAGCAGCCAGGATCAGGAGCATCTGCACTGGTCCGGGACTTGGCGCCTCAGGTTTAGAACCCTAGACTCGGAAATAGTAGTTTCCATTTAATTTTCCCTTATCCCAATGTAATGCCAAAATACTATGGTAGTTTCCATTTTATTTTCCATTAACCCCAATATCACCCCAATATAACCCTAAACCCTAAACCACTGTTTCCATTTAATTTTCCATTGTCTTTTCCACTTTAGTGGGATAGCATCCCCTAAACATTAAACTCTAAACCCTATATAACCCATTGTAGTAGTTTCTGTATTATTTTCCATTATCCTTGTATATAACCCCAATATATACCCCTGTAAAAACCCTATTATAATAGTTTCCATCTTATTTTCCATTATCCCAATACAACCCCAATATATACCCCTGTATAAATCCTATTATAGTAGTTTCCATTTTATTTTCCATTATCCCAATATACCAAGATGTACCCTACTATTTTGGGGGTATATAAAGATGCTCAGGCTGCTTCCTGCCTCCTGGCTGGTATCTCTGCTTCCTTGGCGCGCAGAGCATCCAGAGCCACTTCTTGCCGTGCAGCGGGGCGCCTGGCTGCCCTAGCTCCTTTGCACGACTGGAGAGTCTGGTGACCATCTGCAGGATGTTTGCAACATAGGATTTCATGTAGAAGTATGCTTCTGTGGACCTGAATCGCCTGGACTGAGGAGCAGAAAGAGTCGGAAGAGCAGAAGAAGCCTTTCAATGTCTGGGACAGTTGGCTGCAAGACCTGTTCCGGTTGTGGGTCGAGACAATTCAATTTGCTTCTCATGCCTTGGTAACACAGCATACACCTTGACTTTCGTATGTGCGCGCATGCCATGTTCCTTGACATTTTGGTGGTCAGAATGGAATAGAGAAATGCATCCTTATGGTAGGCTTGTATACTCGCTATTCATATGACACTTTCGATTTTCTATTCCGTTCGTCAATTCCTTCGCCAACAACAGTAAGCTTACATTCAAAAGGGCTCAGGAAGGGATGCCTGGACAAGTCTCTGAAATTGACCGGAACGTCTGGAACCCTCGGAATCCCCGAGGTAAAGCAGGGAGCTCAAGCCTGCGGAATACCCTCAACCCAAACCCTAAACCCTAAACCCTAAACCATTACCCTCCCTCTAGGGGGAGTGCAGCCAAGGAGCCAGACACGTACGGTAACATCTCCATGGATGATGTGAAGAAGTATGGCACGGCCAGGACCTCAACTTACTGCTTCTTAGTAGGGAATAGGGGATATCATAGGGGCATAATATAAGGATCATATACCCATATAGGCCAATATTCCCTACTAAGAGCCAGTAAGTCAAAAACAAAGAACAGCACCCGACAGTCTCTGTCTACATGATTGTGCGCGCATGCCCTGGAAGGCCGGCACTTTGTCATACGTGATCACTGAACTCATCTTCTGGGCCGTGGCCTTCCCCACCGAGCTTGCATCTCAGATGTGGAGCGATGTCCCCTGCCCTTGATCGAGTTAAAGGAGCGCTTGGGTTCAACGTGTTCAGAGGTGCATTGTCTACTTGAACACTGCTGGACACTGGCCAGACTTCAGCAAGCCCGAGGCCACAATGCCTGCTTCCATCAAAAAAGCTGGAATTTTGTTGGGGCACGAATGGAGCGGAGGAGAGCGCTGCAGTCTTTGGCCTGGTCTTTGCTGCTTCCAACATTGTCTCAGCCTCATGCAAATTCAGGAAGAGGCAGGATGTGCACATTTGCAAAACGGATTGCACAAGAATCCTGTTTCCACAAGACCTTACAAGATTTGTTGTAGCTACAGTGCTAGTGCTAGTCAAACACAACATTTTTTCTGAGGCCCGGCTGTTGTTGCCAATCCGCTTCGGAGCCGCATTGGCCATGGCGCCCTGGGTTCGGCACCCAGTGGTTGCAAGATGTCATTTTTGACACATCTCCTGCCCGTCTCGGTCTTTCAAGTGCTGATTCCCAAGTCAGCTCCGAATTTCCAAGAGCAGGTAAGCCCTTTCGGGAGATGTTGACTCACTTGCGTCTGCGATATTCTTCTAATTTGAAGAGTCTCAGGTCGACGAGAACATCATGCAGAAATTCTTCAAGCAGGAGGAGGCAGCGCTAAGTGTCTGAAATGGTTTCCAGTCATTCTCACCTTCAGCGGCCAGGGCCGCCAGGGCCAGGTCTTAGAGCAGTGTAACGTACCCCGACCCCCCGTGTGCCTGGATGTGCTGAACTTGCCCTGATGTGTTCGCTTCGCCACAAAGCAAGGGTTTGGCACACTGAGGCCAAGGAAGGTGCGTGAACAGGGAAAGGCCTTTCAGGCCTGGGTGACATTGATATCAATTCAAGCATGTTTTGAGGAGATTGTTTCCTCTGTTGGCATGACTTTGGCCCGTCTGCCCTGCACAGTGTCAGATAAATCCAAGCTTTTGCAAGCTCCCGTTCCGGACAATGCTGCCAGCTTGATGCGCTTGAGCCTGAATGCAAAACGTTCACTGGATGACCTGCTCAGAAGCAGTTTTCAAGGTTTTTTTTGATTTTCGACCCGGCTCAACAGATCTGGTAAGTGGTCGAATCCCCAAGAAGCTGTCTTTCACCTAGCTGCCAGGCCGGCTGTGGCAAGGTCCGCAGGTCCGCTGACTAGAGAAAGCTTTCAGTGGATTTTGTAGGATTCCCGTCGCTGCATGTTGGAAGTCTTGACATAATTGCTGGCGTATGTCCATGTGCAATTGTGGAGGAGAAGGTCGCGGGATAGAGATTTGATTCCCCACACAGGTTGGATCATTTTCCGTGGTGGTGCAGCTGGGCAGAGTGAGGATCTTGGATGAAGGGAACCCCGGTGTCTGAGACCGATATGTTCCCCAACAGCCAACCCTTTTTGTTGATGTGCCCTTCATCTGAAGGTCTTTTGATTTTCGCCACTAGCGCCGCACGTCTTTGCGGACCAGCTCTTGGAGATGTGTGCGGCTGCACAGATCGTCCTTTGTTGGTCCAGACTGTCCAGATTTGACGTGGGAGCAGTTGGCCCACTTTGCATGGCCAAGCTCAATTGTAGTACAGCTCAGCTCAATTCCAGTGGCAGGAAACTTGAGGAACCATATGACATCTCCTAGGCATCCTACACGACTGTGAGTTTCAGAGTTGTGCAGCACGTTTCCTGCCTCTTCGTCTTGCCTCGGCTCTCGGAGCAAACTGCCCGAGCTCGTCCACCTGCACCCGTCGAAGTGGAAAAGTCTCTCATTCATCTTACGTTGTAGTGCTGCTTTTGCCGTATTTTACCTGTTCACACCAGTTGGTCACGCTTGTTGTTATTGTCATATTCTGCCACAAATCCCGATGTCGAGAATTCGTTTCAACGCCTAGTTTCCAGCTTTGTTGGCAAGGTCGATCTTAGACACGCAAAGGACATGATGTGGCCCATGCTTGCAGAGGTTGAGCGGCAAGTTCGAGTTCACAGCATTGAGCAAGAGATTCAGGTTGCCGGAAGTAAGGTATGTTAAGTTGGTCTTACGGGCCTCCACTACTTATCAAGATCCTGTTGGCGCGGACGAGTTGAAAGCGCATTTTTGGGTGATGAGCATGTCGGCGTTTGCACCTCACATGTGATGCAGTCTAGAGACCTCAGAGCTTTTTTGAGTCATAAAGCCCAGGGCCAATCCAAAGACAGGCCAGACATTGGCACTCGGCACTCAAACTGGGAAGCCGTACTTCACATTTGCACTCAAGGGGTCTGCTGAAATGTGGCAGACCCCTGCCAAGAGCACAGGACCAAGAAGGTCCTACTGCTGTTGGACGTAGAACTAGTTTTCGAGAGTCAAGTGCAGATTGATTTTAGTTTTGGGCGTCTTTGCTAGGACTTACTTGCTGGGCAAGGCAGCAAGTGAAGAGGACCTCGGTTCCAGCACTACTCTTCTACATCCAAGCTACGACCAACCCACTTGCAGTTGCCAGAGCACGTAACGTATCTGGTGGACATGCAATATGCCACCAAAAGGGCTCATATTTTTGACAATCTCCGTGTGGTACTGTACCCCCCAAATACTAACCCAAAATCCCTAAATCCCTAAACCCCAAACATCCATCCTGCTAGATCTGCCATGTCCTCCAAGCCCGCTTCCAGCGACAAAGACAACCAGGCTGGGACTGAAGGCTTATGTTGAACTATTGGGGTAATATTGGGTTTAGGGTTTAGGGTTTCCACCATAGGGCTTATATTGAACTATTGGGGTTATATTGAGGTTTATGTTGAGGTAATATTGGGGTTATATTGAAGGTTATCTTGAGGGTTATATTGAGGTAATATTGGGGTTATATTTGGGGTAATATTGGGGTTATATTAGGGTGACATTGGGGTTATATTGAGGGCTGTATTGAGGGTTATATTGGGATAGTGGGGATAATGGAAAATCAAATGGAAACTACTATAGGCTTAAAGAGCTTGAGGCATGAATGAGTTTAGGACGCCAGGCTCGGTCAGGGGTAAACACAGTGGCTGATGCGAATATTGTGAAATTACAGTGGATGCCTTCCAAAAGAAGGGCTTCAGAGTTCTGCCAGGATGCGCCAGAGGATGCTCAAGTGTTTTTCCGCGAGCAGGCCGGGCAAGGTCCTGTGGCATTAGCAGAGGCTATGTGAAGACTTCCGGGTCGAGAGCCTTATGAGTGTTGATGGTCAAGCTGTATACTGTATCCACGAGCAGATACCGCAATTTGACGCAAAGTTGAATATGCTGCTGCGGAGGCAAAAAAGATGCAAGAGGTCTAGACTGTGCGTGTCAATCAGAGACTGCAGTGGGGCTATGACAACTTGAGATGTGCCGCCAGGCAATTAGATTTTACAAAACAAATATCATCAACAAAAGTGCAACGATAACGTTTGGATTTGACTTGTGACGTGTGGATTGAAGTCAGCTCTCTCTTCCACTTGAAGGCTCTTGACTTGCAACGCCCTCGCGTCGAAGAATTTTCATGTTCACTTTATACAACTCTATGACAGTAGCTTAGACAAGACAACGGAAGCTACATAGTTTTCCAACATTAGCTCCAAATTTTAAAGCCCAACATATTGGATGCATATTATGAGATTATAGTTGGTACATCAACGCAGCCCATAATGAACGCCTGTAAATGAGTTTTGAAGGGCATCAGGCCCAATCCTCAAAATCAGTATCATATCATATGATTCTTCCAGGGTCCCGATGCTGGGGGTTGGGTTCACTGAAATCTTTTTATTGTTTAAAACAGTCCCTTTGAAACAACTCCAGTTTCCATTTCATGTTCCATTTTCTTTTTCCATTTGGTTCTCGATGATTTGGGGTAACCTCCCTAAACAACCCCTGCGTAGCAGAACCCCCATAGAATTCGTATAATTTCCATGGAACCCCTGCATAGGACCTTAATGTAATTTGTATATAGTACCTCAAATAACCCAGGTGAAGCTTTTGCATAGCTTCTTTTTCAGCCCTATCTCCTAAATCCCATACATGATCCCGGTCCCCGGGCCCTCCGCTTCCCCCCTGGTACTGTCGCCTGACCCAAGCCCAGGCCTCTCAAAAGTGCAAACAGTCACAAGGTTGGTGAGTGTCCATCTATAGTAGTTTCCATTTTCTTTTCCATTATTCCCAATATAACCCCTATATACTATAGTAGTTTCCATTTTATTTTCCATTATCCCAATAGAACCCCAATATAATACAGCTCACGATCCTCATAACTGTCCTCGTTTTTGAGGCCTCAGACGCGGCATCCTCGTAACTGTCATCGTGGTTGATGTTGCAAATATCAGAAGTGCATCCTCGTATGATGTAGCAGATCTCAAAATGCTAGCAGCCACAAGGATGGTGGGTGTCCTTGGAGTCCTGGTCATGATCCTCGTCGCAGTCGTCGTTTTTTGATGTTGCAGATCTCAACAGTGCCAGCAGTCACGAGGATGGTGGGTGTCTGGGTCATGACCCATGCAACTGTTATTGTTTTTTCTCATGTTGGAGATATCAAAAATGCCGACAGGAATCCGCCGACAGCAATTGCAACTATGCTGAGAATTGTGGGAGGAGGAAAACCACCCACACCACCGCGGGTAAGGGCAAATTTCTGAATGACTCCATCAACACAAAATGACGACTATTATTGACGTAAGACAGACACCCACACCACAGGGGCGGGGACAAAACAAGGTCTGAATGTTTTCGCAAGATACAAATGCTGGCAATTTTGAAGAAATACAGCACCCACCACACCAGAGGAAAAGTGGGAAAGATCTGAATGAGCTGACATTCATGGCAGAAAGAAAGCCCGCCACTCCGCAGGGGGGAGGAAGAAGGTTTTGATGCTCCATGGTGACAATCACTTACCAGAACCGTGGGAGCTGTGGGACCCTTTGGCAGTACCCTACAATTGGGGTGGAGTTGCAGCCCTGGATCATTTATCCCCTGGGCAGGCGTTGTTTGAACTACTCCAAAACTTACTGGGGGTCAGTAGGGAAGAAGGGAATATAATCCTCCTGGAATCCATATACATAATATTCCCTTCTACTTAATTAAGCCCTAAACCCTGCACAATAGTTTCCATTTTCTTTTCCATGATCCCTATATAACCCTGTATTATAGCCCTATTTCCTAAACCCTAAGCGCTAAACCCTAGACGCTAAGCCCTGAACCCTAGACCCTAAGCTCCAAACCTTAAACCCCCAACCCTAAGCCCTAAAACCCTTGAACCTTAAACCCTAAACCCTAAAACCCTAAACCCAAAGACCCTAAACGCTTAAACCCTAAACCCTAAACCCTAAGTAAGAAAAGCAGGCTGCAGATCTGGCCTGCGGGCGATTCACCCGGCTCCGGGCCTCCCAGAACCTCACAGCCTTGGGCTTCGGAAGCTTGAAGGCTTAGGGGTTTCATATTGGGGGTTATGTTAGGAGAAGGGAAAATCAGATGGAAACGCATATTTAGGGTTTAGGGTTTAGGGTTTGGGGTTTAGGGTTTTGGGTTTTGTGTTTTGAGGTTTGGAGTCTGGAGTTTAGGGGCTTTGGGGGTCTAAGGGCTTTGGGGTTAGGGTTAAGGGATCTGGGGGTTTAGGGCTTAGGGTTGGGGGTTTTGCTTTTGGAGTTTAGGGGCTTGGGTTTTCAAGGGTTTCATCATGTGGGGATGCCTGTGGAGATTGAGTTGCACCCACAGCCCCCAGCGCCCTATGATGATACTATGGGGGAAGGCGGCGCAGAACGCATAGCGTGCAACCAGGTTTAGGGAAATAGGGTCAGGCTTTCCAAAATGAGGGGTCTTTTATGGTGGGCACCTAGGACCTAGAATTTGGACTTGTATCTTGGTGCATAAAAGAGACCTCCATTTATGCAAAGGCCTCATCGCTTTGTGACCTCTTTATGTGGAGGCCTGGCTGGAGGCTTCAAGCATGAAAGTTTGATGAAAGTTCGCAGTTTCCCATGCCAGCATGACCTGGGGTTGCTGGAAGCTGGACTTGACCTGGCAGCCCTGAAGGTTCTGGTGGTGTCCGGAGCGCCCATGACATCAGATGCCCTGGGCGAGGTTCTTTCTTTTCAGCACATCTACGTGCACTTCCTAGTTTTGTTTTTTGCGAGTCCTGGGACCGTGAAGGGCGGAAGGAATTCGACAGAGCATCGAATTACACGTTGCAGGTCTCCAGAGCTACGCTCTGTCAAAGCCCATGTGGACACATTTATTCAAGGATGCTATAATTTGTACTACGGGGATTTTGCTCCCCAGCTGGTGTAAACTCCTCAACAACGACACCGCTAGTTCTTTCTACCCCTATTTTTTTATTGTTTTGTTACTATCTTATTTTCGGGTTGCCATTTCGCTGCATTGGCCAAAGCTCTAAATCCCTTATGTCATTGCAGGTCTTGGCCTGTGCCCCAAATCTCTGGAAGCTTGATGCCAGTTACTGCAGCGCGGGCCATAGAGATCCAGAATTGCTGTGCCCATGGTGTGGCTTTGCCATGTCTGACAATTCCATCAGTCCCTTTTCTAGCCAGAGGGCACCTCTTGAGGCCTCTCAGCTCTGCCACCAGAAGACCTGTGGCGCAGGATCGCAAGTTTTTGTGAGAATTCGCATGCTGGTGGGGTAGCAACGTCTTGGGTATCAGCTCAACAGCAGCTTCTGTGATAGCTTTCTGCCTATTGAGCTCGCTGCTGCACTTGACAGTTCAGCACTTTTTCGCTGCAGCGTACTTTCATGATTTGCAGTGGATGCTGTGCGGTGAAGTTTCACAGAAGGCATTTGCACTGTGTCTTCGGGGTTTGCAGGGCAACAAGGCTTAATGCTGGGGAGCAAGGTTGCCAGGCTGCAAGCTTGTATTAGCTTGCTGTTCAACACGCAGACTCCTTTGCTACGCGGTGTGCAAGGATGCTGAATCTCAAGAGCTTGCTCCTTCACAAGACTCTTGGAGTTAAAGTATGCGCAGCAGTTAACGTGCCTTTTGTGGCACATGCTGGCAAGTTGCTGTCCAAGCTAGGCTACAAGAAGCTGGAAGTATCAAGCCTTTGGAGCCTGCCAAACAGACATAGAACCGGCGGACAAGCCCTGCATTCAAGGAACCTTCTTGCCAAGTGGCGAGATGTGGAGTGCGCGTCATGCCCGCCTGTTCTGGAATGGGTTTCACTCTATGGGCACCTTGGATGAGAAGTGGGGCTCAAGCTAATTAGGACCTCTGGTATTCTGCTGCAGCCTACGACTTGCGGCCATCCCTTGAGTTCAAGCTTGTACTCTTGGTTGCTTTCCATCAAGGGTTCTTAGAGTTTACGCGCTCATGTGAAGGGTTGATTGGTGATGGGTATCTGATAGTGCGTTGTTTGTTAGGGTTGGGGCACCGTGGACAGAATGAATACAATTGTGTCCAAAGGCTTTGCATCTTGCAGCTTGCAATTGAGGGTTCCACCCAAGCACATCCTGGAACCCCAGCATGCAGTCTTCACACTTGCACTTGAGGAACCCAATAACCAGCCAGCCGGAGTACCAGGCCTCGATGCAATCTTTTGTGGGGTTGCTTTTAAAGAGTTTAAGTCTTAAGTTAAGTTATTATATTGGCGAAACCATATTAAGTTATATATATATATACACACCCATTCTGGTGACTTAGTTTAAGTTTCTGAACGGCAACCCAGTTTGTTACAGCTGATAGGGTGCTACAAGCTTGGTGGCTTTGTTTTGCATGGGCCATTAACAGGTAACAAGCGCCTCAGCTGTGCAGCGGCATTTGCAAAGTCTTGCTTCTGAAATCAGTTCTGTTTCCAAGCTAGGCTTGCAGGCCAGCATCTGAAACTTCCACCTCAACTTGCACCTTCGCACAAGCTGCAGTGGTTTGCATAATGTAGCTACCAAGGTTTGAGCTTTGCTATGATTAGCGCTGATCGATAGAGCTTTAAGGCCAGCGAGCGCAATCAGTTTTTGAACCGTGCAGTGGGCTCCCAATCTTTGAACCTCTCCTGGGTGTGCTTGGTGAGTCCTACGTGCTGAACATCGCGGCATCCTTGGTAGCCTTGGACCTCCGAGTCCTGACAGATGAGGAGCTGTGCCCTGGACAGGGTGGGGAAACAGGGTTGGAAAGTAGATTTTATTCTCAAGGTTTGTCAACACTGCAGGAAGCTGGAGGGCACCCCTCATTTGCACTTCCCTGACCGGAAAGGAGCACATTAGTTCGAAGCTTCCTCAGTGGAATTCCGTGGAAGAGCAGACTTTCAACGCAAAGAAGTGCGAGACTTGGCATCACGGCAAGTTTCGGACAGACATGTGCCAGAGGGAAGAACTCAAGGTTGATAGAACCATCTGCGCTTGCTTTACATGCTCACGAGGGCTTCCCAGACTTGGGGTGACTTCTGCAGAGTCAAGCTGGTTCTGAGAGGTACCAAATAGACCATGATATACTATACTACATCATAATCTACTATAATCTACTAGAATTTTTTACTATAGAATTCTAAAATATACTATAGTATAGGCCTTGCAAGGCCCATTCGACGCAAGACTCAGTCGACTCTCGTGGGCTTCGACAGTTTCAAGCGCTTCGCAGCCAACAGCCAGGCGGACCAAAGCTTGCAAGTTTTTATACATAAAATGGGAACTTCTATAGTATATTGGGGTTATATGGGACTTATATTAGGGTCATATTGGGATAATGGAAAATGAAGTGGTAACTATTATACGGTTTTCTATAGCCAGGATTATAGTAATGTGTGTCTATATTTGGGTTCCCCTATTTAGGGAAAGGCCCATATGCTACCGCAATTTTTTTCTCCGAGCTATGCGAGCCTGATATGGCATGTCTGCACACAACAGGCTGTTTGGGTGTCGAGACACACCTTGTTTGATAAACTCGATGTCGAAGACATAAGTACGGTAGTTTCTTACATAGGGGCGTACCGATATAGACCCCCCAGATATTAGAGTCCAAATGATGGGGACCCCAACAACCAAACCCCATATTCCTCCAATCAACAACAATAAGAGGGAGGCCCCCTAAACCCTAATGAACCCTAAACCCTAAACTAAAAGCCCTAAACCCTAAACCCTCAACCAAACCTAAACCCTGAACCCTGAAGGCTAGTGCCTTCCTGTTCCGGGAGAAGCCTGAGTGGAGCCCGTTGTCTCCCTCTGCCCTGCTCAAGGAGGCTTTTGGGATGTCAAATGTGGGTTTCCCAGAATTAGGGGTAGATTTTTTTAGGGGTCCCCATAATAAGGATTAGAGGAGTTTGCGGTCTATGTTGGGGTTCCCCCCATATTTTGGGAAACTATCAAATAAGACATTGTACAGGAATGGCATAATCACTGCAATAGTAGGAAATTAAATTGCAAATAGGATGGAACATGAAATGGAAACTGGGGTTCTTCAATGATTTGCAGGGATTACAGTTCAAAAGCAACTAGGGGCACCTTTTGGGGAAGTCCCCATAGTAAGGATTATTTCATATTGAGGCTTATCTTGAGGCACCTAAGCCCTAACCCCTGAACCCTAAACCCTCAACCCTAACCTGAGCCCTAAACCCTAAACCCTAAGCCCTAAACCCTAAACCCTTTGCCGAGCCGGGTAGACGAAAAGTCCGAAGGGTGGTGAAAAAAACCCCAACCCTCAACCAACTCTAAACCCTAAGCCCTAAGCCTTAAACCCCCAACCGTAAACAACTCCTGACAGGCTGCGGACGAGCCAAGCACTCAGAAGCACGTCTGCCAAGCCTAGGCTCTTATGCGCCCATACATGGGGGTTATGTAGGGATAATGGAAAAGAAAATGGAAACAATCAGGACTATAGGGAGTTACATTGAGCTTAGGGCTTATTATTAAAGGGGGATACTAGGAGTTTAGACCATGGCTCAGAAGTGGTCGCTCCCATAAAAATAGGGGCACCCCAGTGTAGACCCCCAAAAAGATACACCTGAATTAATCCCTCAAGTCCCCAATGCCCAGGTTGCGGCAACTATATGCCAAGTCCGCCTACTGCAGCCTGGACCCCAGGTGCTCATTGATGTAAAGGATCTGAGTGATACTGACGATCTGGGCTGGGTTCAAGTTTTGAGATGGACAAAGTTTGAAGAACAGATCTCCAAGAATACGATCCCCTGAAAGGATCTTTAAGGACGAGTACTGAAACTACTGTTGCCAAGCCGCCATATTCCAGTCGTGGCTGACGCGCAGGTCTGCGCACGTCTTCTAGGCTGTGCGTTCTGAATTTACCAGCCAAGCTCATGAAACCTGATATTTTGGGTGTAGACTTTGTCCACACATACTGGCAAACCTTCTCAAAAACTCAGGTGCTGCCTTCGCCATACAGGGCTGCTGGAGAGCATGCCCCTCAGTCGGAACACCGAAAGGCCCCAATCATCCGAAAGAGCGACCAAGAGCAGCTATGGCAGGTCTACCAGGCACGGACGATGAAGGCCCCGCAGATTTCTCCTTGCTTTTTACTTGGAGTTTGCGGCCTTAGAGCCGTTGTTGCTATTTTAAGAACTTTGAAGCAGAATAATTCAAAGCCACCCCAAGAGCTCTTGTTCTCTGCAGGACCAGCTCTTGAAGCGGAAGGAGACCAGTGCTGTCATGTCTGCACCTTAGACGGTTGCATCCAGATGGTTTGTGCCAAAGCTGGGCTGGTGCGTTGAGACACCTCTGTTCCAATTGATCACCTAGCATAACGACGTCCATCCAAAGCTTGAAGCACAAACAATAACGGTGGTTGCAGCCGCCAGTGGACCAGGCTGCAGAAAGTCACGAGGAAATTCCTGTGGAAGAGACAGATGCAAACGCCCGGAACTCACGCATGCTGCAGTTCGTTTGTTTAGTTGTTTCTGGGAGAGGTTTCTACAGATTGCAGGGCCTCATATGCATGCTGCTGGATGCTGTGGGCTAGCTTGTCCCCAGTCACTTCGGTCTTCCCACATCGGTCTTCCCCATTCTTGATGTTGCTTGTTCATATACATGCAGCTGCAAATCTGGGGGCCCCAGCAGGGATCCATTCGGGAAGGTCTCGTCCCGCTGGCAGGTATGTTCAGAATTTCCTTGCGGAAGAGGAAGGGCTTGATCTTCTCCTCAATGCCAAGGAGCGGGTTAGAAGTCAGGGTGAGGTAGGATGAGGGGAACTGCTACAGAAACTGTAATCCAGCCCTCTGAGTCTTGGCGGTCCTTAGTCTTTGTGCGTGAGAGTGGGCATCCCTCTGACAATGGCGGTGGTCCTTGAAATCTTCATGTTCCATCAGCCTGAACGATGCCAAGATACGGAATTGCTGTGTAGGGTTGGAAGTTCAGGCCTCATGGGCGTGCAACACACATAGTTTGTCTTAGACTCTGACATTCTCAAACTGCAACTGCAGGGCTTCATGGGGTCCACGTCACACTTCTTAGTGTAGAGGGTTCAGCAAGATGGATTACCAGCGATCCTGTGACACGAGCCTGTCCGCGAGGTACCCGAGATGGAATTTGTGGAGTCTTTCTGGGGTTAAAAGATTAATGATGTGGAGCCTCAAGAATGCCAAGAAATGTCAGGAACAAAGGTCCTAAGGATCTGAGAATCTCGCATCCTTGCAAAAGCGCATGGTGTCATGAAGGATGCTGCACACTATGATGACCAAATTCACGGCAGAGCAATGCAGGGAAAAGTTTCAATGCTTTCAGCAAGCCTTTGGAGGCCCCGCGTGCTCATCCTCTGACGTTAGCAAAGTAGAAACTGATTTGGTTCTGACTGGATCGTCGGGGACACGGCGGTGGGAGGTCTTTCTCATGGTAATTTTAAGTAAAGAGCAGGATTATGTCCTTCTTTCGGTCATAGGGTGTATTTATTCAACCAGAGAGAAAGCGCTACCCACGTGGTCTTGCTGATTACCAATGGCTCTCGCACGGCTACAGAAATCGTTCAGATTTATTCTGCAATTGTGCAGGCAGCCGTGCAACCCTTGGCAGGAAATGTTGACGCTTCGGGCGTCAAAGCTGATCGAGTGCGAAGCTTAAGCATTGTAAGCCGTTGGTGTTAGCAAAGTGCCCCCCTGTCCGCTGCAAACTTCAGACATTTGCCGTTCAGTTCGGTATTGATACTGATCGTGATGCAAAATGGCAGTCCTGATTTGAGTGGTAATCCCCATTATGTAGAGCACCTGACTACCAAGGAGCAGATGAAGATCAGAAACCGTCTAGCTCAAGGGTCACTCAGTCAATGGGGCGGCTGCAAGATCCAAATGTTGAAAGGGCACACAGGGAGACTTGGCGGTCCGGATCAAGGGGAAGTGCACATCCCGATCCAGACTCCGATCCAGAGGACTTGGAACCCAGACCCCGCCATTCCAGACCAACGAATGCAATATATCAAAATTGACGTTGTGCGGGGTGTCTGTTTCATGCCCGTTCCATACCATACCCATTCCAGACCAAGCAAAGCATTTAGCACGTATTCATTTCGTGCACATCAGCTGAACCTCGCGGAGTTGGCGCAGGATCGACACAGATGGCAATCTCATGAGGGTGCGTTCATGTGCTGGATGTTTGGCCGCTGAGTGGCTGCATCCACCGCTTCTGTTAACTTTATGCTAATCATGTTTTGTCATGTTCACCCTGAGTGCAATGACATGTCACCCGCGCACTGCAGCGGGGGCTTTGCGTCCGCATGCCGGCAGAGAGAGAGAGAGAGAGAGAGATATTCATCTCGTATCAATTGTGGGAACCAGGAAGAGTCAGTCATTGTTCCAGCCCCTGCGATCCAGACCCTCCGGATCAGACAGCACAGGAATTTGCATGCGGGGCATGTGGTTTTGATCAGTAGCTGCTTAAGGAAGCATCAAATCCAAGGAGAACGACAGCAACACCAGGACCAATCGTAGTAGCAGTCAAAGGTATGACAAAGGCAACTCCCTATACAACCCCTAAATAACCCATCATAGTAGTTTCCATTTTCTTTTCCATCATCCCTATATAATCCTTACATTCCCCCTCAGTACTATCCAGGTCCTCAGTGAGGCGCTGGGTGCGGAGGAGAAAGGAGCGGCGAACCGTGCGACAGGCGGGGGTTACTTACGAAAATGATGCTTATTAGTACTACTATATACTATTATTACTAGTATCATCTTTATTGTTATTACCATTATGATTAGATGCTCATGGCGCGTTCATTTGCTCGCCTGGCCTTCATTCTGCACAAGCCCTCAGTTGCAGGCCAGGCCTGTGAAAGGAGTCTTGCTTTTGATCAGGCTGTTAGTTGATGCAGTTTGCACGCCATTTGATGGTTCAGGCGGCCACAATCATCGTGCGCAATGTCAAGGGTTACCTTGCAAGGTGCTCAGCGCTGTGGTTGCGCATAGCTGGCCAGCACTTCCCCAAATCATGCATGGTGTCTTTAATAGCAACTTAGTCTTTGCTCGAGCAACAGTGCTGGGCGTGGCGAAAAGGTCACCATCAAACTGAAACTTTGAAGCTGATCCGCAACACCCAAGACGCGCTGCAAGCTGCTGCGAAAGTTCTTGAAGCTGGACAAGTGCCCAGCCATGCCACCGAAATGTTTGCCAGATCTATTTCAACAGGTTAGGCCCAAAGTGCGAGTACTCACTAAGTGGTTGCGCTCCAATTGCAACAGCAACAGCAGCTAATCCTGGTCCAAAGTGAGTACGACAGGTATCGGCGCATCTTCTTTCCCGCATCATACAGATGGGAGGCCGTGCCGCATGCTGCTGATTTGGGTCCCAACCTCTTAGCCCGTTCTGTCCTGTAGCTAGACTACTCAAGGAAGAGGTGAGTAGTATAAGACGAAGGCAAGTGCATGGAATCGGCTTCCATACAAAATTTGGTAACCATGAAAAGCAGCGGGAGCTGAATCCTGAAAGGTATCGTCCCGAATCTTTATTCTTCAGGGCCCAGGAGACTCAGCATGTCAGGAGCTGGAACACAACACAAAGTAACAATGAGGTTGTGTTGCGTATTCCCACAGCAGAGTAATCCATGAGTTTCTATGGTTTTGGTTTTCAGATGGGTTCTTGCTTTTCTGCTTGCTTTGGATGTCATGTTCTGCGGTGGCGGTGCGGACGATGATGCACTGATTTGAGGGATCCTTCATTGCGCAGGTGCCCTTGCCATTGCTTCGCACATGCCCAAAATGACAAGACACGGATGCACTGATGCTAACGTGTAGGGTAAACTTCATGGTCAGTGGTCATGGAACTAGCAACTGCTTGTGCTGATGGCAGGCCATTGTCTTGCTCAACGTCGCGAGGGCTGCGCAGCTTGCCAAAATCATTAGTCGTGTGGAGAGGTTTCAAACACACCACAAATCGTTCTGTATGCTTGGAGCATGTAACCTGTCTTCAAGATATCATTTCTTGACGGACAGTATCTCTTTTGTGGCGGGCCTCTTTGTCATCCCCGCCAGGTGTGACATGCCTCCGCTGCCCCGAGAACATGAATTTGAGGCGGCCGGGGGACAGGCTATTCACGGGACCAGATTTTTGGTTCCCAGTGGTGCCAAAGCCTTCAACCTGAAAGTTTAAGGTTTGCCTGCATAAGTTGCAAGCGATGGTATTCTAACTTCAGTCTGGCAGTACCGTTTGTAAGCCCAGTTTTTGACACCGGGTTGGTGTCAGCTGAGGTTTGGGATTCCCAAGCTGGCTGCTGTTGACTAATGTAGGAGTTTGTTATCATTGCCCCGCATGTACTGCCTTAAGGAATCCTTGCGCCAAACGGGGACTTCTTTTGTCCTTTGGTCCCCCAGGCACAATGTTTAAGAAGACCCTACAGAAGCAAGATTATTGTGGCTAGAGATCGATTTTGTCAACTTGTGTTAGCTGTCCAGACGGCGGATGTCATGGCAATCCGAGCGTGGAGCTTACAGGATGTTGAGCAATCAGGCGAGGCAACTTTTGGAAGGCTTTGCTTCGAAGGAATGCGGGATTGACGGATGGCAGCGAACGCAGGTCACTCACAGTTGGGACGTGTCTGAAGCACCTCAATGAAAGCCTCAAATGCAAGCTTTGCAAGGGCAGACTCTCATGACGTGCGGGGAAACTTGGAACAGGGTGTGTGGGCTGAAGCTCCTGAAGTAGTCATATCTATTCCCTGGAATTTGTTAACAACGCGCCGTAGTCCCAACAGCCCCTGTCCCAAGCTTTCAGAGCAGGATGCTGAACAGAAAGTCACAAATCTGGCGGCGTCTGGGTATCACCGTGGCGTTTTCAAATCAGTGCCTACAATATCTTGATTGGTCCTTGATTCTCCAGCCCAGATGGTGGATTCCAGTGAGATTCCGCGTCTGAAGTCGGATGTCTCTCGGCTGCTTGCCTTCAGGCCACTGTGGGAGCAAGGGCCGCAGGTTTGTTGCCACTCCTGTCTTTTGGGTTGATGCGGCTTCGGGGTTCAAGTGCATGTTTAAATTCAGTTCGGAAGTCAAACCCTAATAAGTTGCCAGTCACTCGGACTCATATCAAGGTGTGGGCGGCATAATGCTTCCCAAACCGCTACCGCTGAAAGTGGGCTAGATCCTTTCAACACGCATTCTATGGATCAGGCTACAGAGCTGAAAGGCCTATCTTCATCCAACAACATTCGTGCAGTTTTTTAATGGCTCCAACAGACTCCAGGCCTCTTCTGCTGAGGGGTGATTACTGCTACATCTGGGTACTGTGGGCTGGACAAGGCGAGGCGCAGGGCCAACTGCCTTTGATGGAATCCTAAGCCCTAAACCCTCAAGCCCATATTAGAAATTTACCGCTAGTTAGGGTACCCAAATTTCCAACCCTTCATTTCCAACAGGGTGTTGTAACCACGACAGGTTTAGGGGACCCATGACAAGATATGTAGGCTTTTGCTGTACCCCCGACTTCTTCTCGGTATAAGCTCGACTGCTGCTTCTTGGAATATGCTTCACCAAAGCTTCAAGGATGCGTGACAGCAATCCTAGACTCCGCTCGTACAGGGCTCAAGGAAGCTTGGGCTCTAGTGGGCCTGCCGCAAGTGCTGGCCTAGCTGCAAGGCGCAGCATGGGTTCGGCATGCTGTTGAGCATTTGGATTGGCATGTCATTGAGCATTTGAGTGCTATTCAGCATTTGAATTGGCATGCTCTTGAGCAGCTGGCTAGGCTCTGATTGGCATGCTTGTGTACAATGTAGCAGGCCCATGTGTTCACGATTCCACACGACTCCACAATCTAAAGCTCACGTGCCCCCGCTGTGTGAGGCCTTGAAACTTCGATCCGTCCATAATGCATACCAATTTCATCCCCTTTTGCTTGTGTGTTTCCGACTATCAATCAATCTTAAGTGAGCCAGAGGTAGGAAGTTCCTTCGGATGCCGCGACGTAAACTGGAGTATGTGGACTTGGAAGATATCGTTGTTTCGAAGGATGACCTGCCTTCAGCTGCTTTGAAGAAGAAGCATACCGAAACAGCCTTTCCAGTGCCACTGTGCGACATAATTCGGGCCGCTGGCAGGCCGGGGCTTGCCGGGACATATTTTTAACTTAGCCTTGTTGCCTACTACTTGCTAAAAGGGTTTCCGAGGAACTCTGGGAACTAGGGAAAAATTTGGCCACAGAAGTCACCAAAAGCAAAGGAGTTGCAAAGCACGGCGTTTTTGAATGCTTTGAGGGCCTGAACCATCCAAAAAGCGGATTCCCGCGAGTTGCTGGTCAGGCCACGCAAGGAAAAGGAGGAAGGGAAGGTGGGGGACAAGAAAACAGGCGGGAATCCAGTTTTTGAATGCTCTTAGGGCCTAAGCAATCCAAAAAACGGATTCCCGCGGGTTGCTGGTCAGGCCACACAAGGAAAAGGAGGAGGGAAGGTGGGGGACAAGAAAACAGGCGGGAATCCAGGTTTGGAATGCTTTTATGGCCTGAGACCCCCAAAAAGCGGATTCCCGCGGGTTGCTGGTCAGGCCACACAAGGAAAAGGAGGAAGGGAGAGGTAGGGGACAAGAAAACAGGCGGGAATCCAGTTTTTGAATGCTTTGGGGGCCTGAACCATCCAAAAAGCGGATTCCCGGAATTGCTGGTCAGGCCACACAAGGAAAAGGAGGAGGGGAGAGGTAGGGGACAAGAAAACAAACGGGAATCCAGTTTTTGAATGCTTTGAGCCATCCAAAAAGCGGATTCCCGCGGAAGGACGAAGGGAAGGTGGGGGACAAGAAAA
>CAJNIZ010045848.1:108956-153095 GCA_905231905.1 Symbiodinium pilosum
GCTGCCACAAAGTGACAGTCACGTATGCTGGCAACTGTGGGACACCATTGGGTGGGGGGGAGGGGGGGTGCTGGCCAGCACTGCACCATATATATATATATATGTATATATACATACACAATGGTATATCATACCATATATATATATATTTATGTATAGTACCAATATAGTAACTTAAATTAAGTTAGTTGGCACAAGTGGGCCTTATCAGAAGTATTCGGAAGTGCTACCACGCATGGGGGACCCAAATTCGAAGACAGAACAAGGAACGGAGGCGTGCAAAAGACTGTCCCTAAAACCCAACTCCCAATGCCCCAAGCATCCTAAAGCCCATCCCTACTAACCACCAGTAAGCTACAAGGGACCTAAACCCCTAAACTCCAAACTCCAAACCCTAAACCCTAAACCCCAACTCTAAACGCTAAACCTCAAGCCCCAAAACCCTAAAACCTAAACCCTATAGACCCTCCCATTCAGGCCAAGCCACAGCGGCAGATACCCAAGCAACTTATGGGTTGCGGCCTTAGGGCTCAGCGATGTCGGCTCATGACCCGGTTACTGTGTAGGGTTTAAGGGATTTAGGATTTAGGATTGAGTATTTAGGGTTTAGGATTTAGGGTTCAGGGTTTAGAATATTGGGTTCAGGGTTCAGGATTCACAGTTTAGGATTTAGGGTTTACCGTTCAGGGTTTTGGATTTAGGGTTTAGGGGTTACCAGTATCATGGAGAATCAGACGGAACAGATAATGGACAACGAAACGGAAGCTTTAATCTACAGGCGGAGTATACAGGAATGTTATCCCAATAATGGCGAACCAAATGGAAAAGAACATGAAAAATGAAACGGAAACTGGACTTGTACAGCGGCTTCTAGGCCGAAATTCAGGTGTCCGTTTTGGGTGGGTTTCAATAATAAGGACCAGAGTCTCTTGATAGCATATTGGGGTCTACATTGTGGTGCCCCCCCATTTCTGCCAAACCCCATGGGGTGCATGGTAGATAAGATACTTTCAATTTATTGGTCACTTAAGTGAGTGATATTCCTCAACAGCAACCCAGACGATTCGTCAAACTTCTACCCACAGCCTTGTACGCATGCTCTAGGGAGCAGTTGTAGATGTCTGAAAGGCGAGCTTTAAGTAATTTCCACCCGAAGGCTCAAACAGCTGTATGTCTCATAACCCCCTCCCCTGAATTATGAACAGTCAGTGTACTATCATTAAACATCATTTGAACTGTTGTTTATTATTGGTGGGTGGGGAGGTTTATTGTTAGGGGGAGGGGATCACCTGAAGCCCCAAACCCTAAACCCTAAACCCTACCCTAAAGCTTGCCAGGATGGCCCATTCCATCGACTGGTACCTGGTGGTGCTCCGCCTCGCATCTGCAAGGCCTCTCTGCCGCAGGATCAAGGAACTTCTGACCCGCTTTAGGATTTAGGGTTTAGGGTTCCCCAAATGGTGGGGGCCCAATATAGACCCCAATGTACCCTAATCCCTATGGTACCCCCCAAAAAGGTACCCATAGGTACCCCCCAATTTAGGGACACCCCTAATCACAGTTCCGCTTATGACTTACAGATTTCTGCATGTGTTCGTTCTGATTGACATCTTTCTGAAAGGAAGATTTCACCAAAGTTGTTTCATTTTTCATTTTGCATGGGTTATTTGATCTTCTAATTTTCATCTTTTGCAGACTCCAGACAAAAAGGATTACAATTTGGGGTAGATAAGACAAATGGGTGGACCCCACCATGTAAATCAATGATGGTATCATGCAAATGATGCAAGGGACTTACAGAACTGTAGTCGTGCTGAGCTGGACGAGGTTTCCTGGAGGTGGGGCTTGTGCTTTGGACTTCTACTCCAGGTCTTGCGGGAGGTTTTTACGTGCGCTCATGCGACAAGACATGCCCACCTGACCTTGAAACAGGCATATCAGAAGGTTCGGCGCCGTGCTGCGAACGTTGACAACGTGTGCCGCAAGGCAAGCGCAAAGCTTTAAATCACTCAAGCAAAGGAATTAGTAACTAAAGCCATGAGAAGAGGTGTTTTTGGCCTCATGTGCTCCGGGGCCACACCCGATCCACCGCGTGCCGTGCCTAGAAGGCAGGTGGGTTGGCTGACGTTACAAGCTTACCAGGTTAGCTTTAATGCCCTTTTGTTGCGCCATTTTTCTTTCCAGCGATGAGCTTGCTGCAGAAGCTCTTCATTTCATGTGATTCCATCCGCATTCCTTGCAGGTCCCTTCGTGGTCAGAGAGACTAAAGCGCCTGAGCCCTTGCTTCCTCTCAGCCTCTCCAAAGGTCGTGAGAGCTTCCAGCTTTTGGCCGGCTGAGGCCTGACTTTCGGGAGCTCTATCGCTTTGGTACCATGCTTGGTGAGGGTGTCTCATGCTCAGAAGGGGAGAGAATAGGGACTCCCAACTTAAAAGAAGAGTTAATAACCCGAAAAGGATTTTGGCATCGTGTACACCTGCGACGTGCGCCCCGGGCCCCTTTGGGATGAGGCCAGGGTTTGGCACTGACAATGCTCTTGATCTCATGGCACGACGCGTCATCGTTTGGAAGGAGCTCATGCGTGAAGCCGAGTCAAGGCTCTCTTCCATGGAGGTGCGGATTCTGGCGTAGGAGGTTTAGCATTTCAAACATCTCAGACAAGGCTCTGAAGCAGAAGTATGCAGATCAAGTCGCTGTAAGCATGAACATCCAGACCCGATGAGGAAGATGCAGAGGACGTGGCTTTTGCAGCAGACCATGGAGACGGGAACTCAGTGCTTGTGCAATCTGATGCTTCAGCGTGACTGACAGAAAACGCCTAACGCCTACTCCGTACAGAGTTTGAAGCATTTGGTCGTTCAGATGTTTTGCAATGTTTGGGTAAACGCAGGCGACCCCAAACTCGCTAAACCCCAACAAGCTTTACAGCAACCAGACATAAGAGCCATAACAGCGATAGTAAGAAGATAATCATAGCGATCAGAAGAATAGTCATCACGAATCCAAACCCCAAACCCTCTCCAGGGCCACCGCAACCTGGCGCGGCTGCTGGCGGAGCGAAGGATTCTGATTTTTTTGTCTTCGTGTTGAGTTTTTGTTGGTTGGGGTTTCGGGTTGTGCTTTCCAGCTTGCTGGTCCTTGAGTTCATCGCGTTGATGGTGTGAACTCTCACCCTTGAAACTGGGTGTTGAAGCAGCAGGTTGTGATGGCATCATAGCAGTCTGAATGTTCAAGCTGCAGATCGGAGGCTTAGCAACCGTTGCTGCAGGCATAGTCTGGAGACCTAGCGTTTTAGCGCTTCTTGTGCAATGACTATGCGATGCTGCAGACATGCCAGGCAGCTTCTTCAAAAAGAGATGGATCAGCGCAACCCACTGAGATTCAAAGGGTGCACGCAGCACTAGCCGGTGCGTTCTTATTGCTCAAGCGGCCCTCAGGGTTGGACAGCGCGGTGGCATGTTCGACATGAAATCTGTTGCAATGTGTTGGGCCTGCCATCCTAAGGATAGGACTCCCTTTATCCAACCCTAGATCTTCCTAGTAGTTTCTCAACAACAGGGGGCCCCAATATGGACCCTAACATATGGAAAATCCTTATTTCGGGACTTTCAAAAAGGGGTCCCTAACTTCCAGGCCCCCCACACCTTAAAGTGTTGAGTTTGCCTAAGCCCTAAACCCTAAATCCTAGAGCTTCAACCTAAGCCCTTAACCTGTTAAACTCTTAAACCCTAAGCCCCAAACCCTTGAATACTGAAACCGCTAAACAATAAATCCTCAGATCCTCAAACCCTTAAACCCTTAAACCCTTATACCCCTAAACCCTTAAACCCCTACCCCTCAACCCTGAAACCCCTCAACCCTAAAACCCCTAAACCCTTCAACCCAAAGCTCGAAACCGTTTCGACTTACTTCAGGCCTCGAGCGGCAGATGCACTTTTTGGACCAGCCCACGGCCAGATCCACAATTGTGACAAGCATAGCGGTTATATGAGCTATAGTCTAAAGTCCTTAAAGGCGGCTTCTATAGGGGGTTATACATAAGAGGATATATGGCTTATTAAGGGGGATGCTAGGAGTTTAGAGTATAGCCCATCTATGGGTTATACATGGTTATACAGGGGGTATATAGGGGTTATAGGGGTTGTGCATGGCTTATATGCGGATTTTGCAGGGGGTTGGGTTAAGTCGGGGGTTATTTGGGGATTATCATCCGGATTATCTGGGGATTATACAGGGAATTATTGGGGGACTATATGGGAATTATGTGGGAATCATATGGAGAGTATATGAGGAGTATATACGGAATGTTATGATCCCAAGGTAATCCCTATATGATCTCTATAGAACCCCTTTACAGTGCGAGCTCGGCTTCAGAAGCTCGATGTGCCGACCGGTGGCCTCGTGGTGAAGCTGGTCGAGCGCGGCACTCAACGCAGTACCCTGAACAATTAATGTAGATCCATGATTAATAAAGCTCCTCCCGTTAAGGGCCTTGATACTAGGATCTCTAGCATAATCCCTGTTAAGGGGAGGGGGTTGATTAATCAGGGGTCTACGTTAGGTCCTGAGCAAAACTAAGTAGTGTAGTATGCTACAGAACGCTACCTGAGGCATTCATGAATGGCATAGCTTCATCAAGTTGCCTTTCACGTGTGAGGCTTCTAGAATTAGAGGTACCTTTCTCGCAGTCGCTATAATAATAGTCTACTGGGTCTATATTCGGATTCCACTATTCAGAGAAATTACCATGTTATTTCAGAAAAGAAAACCAAGGTGAGAGGAATCTCAACATCATTACAACCTCTGCAACCAATCTCAACCGCCCAGTCGTCAAAGCCACGGCCGGCCACTGCTCCAATCACTGTCAGTACCACCATAACACCGAATCCTGTACAGAAGATGATGGCGAGGAGGTTCATTCCAGCCAATACTTCTGTACATATTCGTCACACTCCCTCAGCGCGTTCATTAAGGGTGCCAGGCATTTTTTGGAAGCATGTCTCAAGCCTGCCGGCCCAGTCATCGATCAAGCTGGTGGGGCAGTGCGGCAGCCCAGGGGAGCAGCCCGACGGTTGCACGGTCTGAGTATTTCAGCAGAAGTCTCTGTCGCCATGGCTGCTTTTTTGAAGAGTTGATTTTCCTGGAGTCCCTCGACATTTGCTGGGTTCCTGTATGGAAGTGCATGCAGGTTGCAGCAGGGTTCAGAGCTTGTGCATGTACTAGTAGCTGTAAAGGCATGCCTGCCTCAGTCAACAGACGGCTCAGACGGCTAACTGCGAGAGTTCATGACTGCCTGAGGCCTTGCAGACTCCTGCCTGCATGCCTCGCAGCAAGGCAAATCGTGGCTCCTGCTCTCGAAGGAGTGCTGGTATATGCAGACTGGAAGTGCTCGGTGTGAATGGTAATTGAATGGTGCGTTCCACGATCAGCTTTTGGGGTGTGTGCCCCATTTGCTTGTCAGACCTAGAGGATGAGGCCGTCTTTTGTTCAGATTCCATCCGTGTTTGCTTTAGCCAGAGTCATCCTATGTGCTTCCAGAGTATCCTTAGTACTGGGGTCCCGTCACTTTTGAGGAAGTGAAGAAGCTCTCGCAGCTGTCGCATCCAAACCTCGTGCTGCCCTTAGGATCTCAAACCCTTGACTTACTGGTTGCCAGGGAAGGGGAAGGGGGGAACAAAAAAGAACATGGAAACAGGGGCCAGTGTAGATTCCCCTCTGCTCACAACCAGTAAGTTAAGATCCAATCTGCAGGGCATAGGGCAAGGGGCAAACCTGCGGTCTCGAGGATTTCTCAGATGTCCTGCTCAGATCAAGACGCACAACCTGTTCGTGGATGATTACTTTGTGTATTTCGTGATCTCCAGGCATTGATGTTTGCCTGATTGTTGGCTCTTGCAGCCAAACTGAATAGTGTTTTTGACATATTGCGCCCAATCCAAGCGAGGATTGTATTCGCCCTTCCGGTATGGTACAGTCTTCACTACTCGTGTCAGGCCACTAGCTGTTCTTTTCTGGAGCCAGCCTTGACTTCAGATTATCGCAAGGACGTAAACCAAAGTTCGCCGGACCCTAAACCCTAAACCCTCTACCTGAGCCTCCGGGGCAGGTTCCCCTGCAGCCTGAGGGATGGGATCTTCGCTGCTTGCAGGCGGGGAAGCAACAGACTGAGTCCAGTCCCCTTAGGACAGAAAGCAAGCCTTAGCTGCTCAAACCATCTAGAGCACAACCAAGCCGGTCAAGATAAGGATCCCCAATATACTATATAGTAGTTTCCATTTTCTTTTCCATTATCCCTATATAACCCCAATATACTGGCCATATCATGAAGCATACCGACACCAGTAAAGAGGTTGTCAACGTGGAAATAGTGATGTTGATGCATCTCCGATGTTGGCAGAGGTTCTCCCGCCGTGGCTTGCCTATCCCCATTGCGGCGGACGTTGCTGCCAGCCGCCGAACGCATGGTTTTTAGCATGCAGAGATCCATCACCAAAGCGCAGAGGCATGATGACCTGAGCCAAGAAGCCCATTCAGTGCAAAAAAAACAACAGCTCGCCAACAGCCTCTGAGGGCCAGCTGTTGGCACCCCTGGCATACCTGCATGCTCACCGTCACTACCTGAGCGAGATGTTGATCAGCTTTGCATTGCTTGGAATATGCTTGGAATATGCTTCGTTTACGGAGCCTTTCCCACAGGCGTGGTCCACCGCGGCATCACTCCAGACAACCTCGTTGTCTCATCGCCTGACATCTTGCGGGAGAGATTCATGCTCTGGTCCTGGCTTTCCTGCTTTGCGGCAGGGAGGGTTAAACTAGAAATCCATTCCGAAGTGTCCAGAGGTTAGTCATAGCCGACCTCTACTCCACGGCTCGCTGCATTGAGGCAGAATGGGAGCTCGGCCTTGGGTTGGACGTTTACGTGCTATGATGTGCTCGAACATTTCCTCCTCGATGTGCCCTGTGCAGGAAGGCGCTTACTTGTCGGAGGTCATTGGCTCTCCCGAGTGCTCCCGCCGCCTTATGATCGATTGAAAGGCACCGAAGCATTGTTGATTTCCTTATTCCTTATTTGCCCCAGTAAATTGTCATGGCAGACTACGGAAGGTACTGGGCGCCAGAGTTGGCTGCCCGGGGCTGAGGGCAACTCTGCAAACCCCGACCCCTGATACTGAAGAACTTGCCGGTTCTAAGCAGGGAATAAGGGAACATAATCCGTAGATAATCCCTATATTACATATTCCTATTTCCCCTACTAAAGATCCAGTAAGAGAACGAGCAGTGGACTTTCCGCCAACAAAGCTGATGGACCTTCCATACACACGCAGCAGGAGGTGTCCTTGCATGAGTGCTTTTCAATACCCTGGAGCTTTTTGCAAGGGTCGGCAGAGGCTTTGGGCTTGTTACTATAGACTTCTCGGTGGCAGCAGCATGCTGTGTACTGTCAGTTGGTGCTTCTTCCAGAGGAATGCGAATACAGCTACCCTGCGGACATTTGGGTGCTGGGCTTATCAGATGCCATGCTGAGTATTTTAACAGCAGTCCAAGCTTTGCTGTCTTTCAAAAGGATCCCGTCTTTGCTCCTGCAAGTAGGTTGGGCTGGCTGTCACCCAAGTTTCGCTTTTCTTGGTCTATGCAAACATGCCTGTGGGGCTGCCTGCTTAGAGCTACCCACTGCAAGACGTGGATTTTGTTGACCCCACACCCCAGCATGAGGAACCATTCAGAGTCAACTTTTGGGGTTGGTGTAACCAACAACCCTCATTACTCTGTTGAATTTCAGTCTTCACTCAGGCGGCCGGAGTGGTCTTGTGGTATGCGGTGGCGAAGCAGCTTGCCCATCACGGCTCCAGGGCTTTTCCAGAGGGCATAGGAATAATGCAACAGCAGGATATGGAAACTACAATGTCACAACAACATATTTTTCGAGTGTATAGGAAAAATGAAGAAGACAGTGGCAGCTAGCATTTACGGTTTGGGCTGTGTCTGGGGTTGGGGTGGCTGGGGCTTTGAGATGTCAGGATTTTAGGCCTGTTAGATCCTGTCAGTACATCATGGCATAGGTCACAGATTCCAGGCATGGTCTTCTTACTGGGCGTCAGTAGGGAATGCCTACATGAGTCCTGTGTACTATATTCTCCTATTCCCTACTCACCCCCCCCCCAGCAGGTCTTGTCCAGATGACATAGGGAACCTTCAAAAGATTTCGTGTGCTCTTTGGTTATCAAAATTTGCTTCTGCCTGAGGCGGGTTGCTTGCATTGAGATATTTGAGAGACTCTGAGAGCTGTATCTCTAAGGAAGCTCCCATTCCAGAAGCTGGAGCATGTCCTGCTCCGAGTCTGTGCCCCAGAGAAGCCCCAAACAGGTGAATTCTACAATGGGCCGGTAGAAGTATGTTCTCAGCCCTTGCATATAGCAGACTGATAATACAGTTGGCTACCAAGTAGACTGTAGCAATTCAGGCATTGTCCTGTGCCCTCACAGGATCTGGAGCCCAATGCGCGGGTGGCCCCTGAAGCCTTCGATGGGCTCTCTGCGCTTCTAAGATTGAGGCTCAGCAAAACTCCTTGGATGTGGAGTAGCATTGTTGCAAATGTTTGTACTTGGCGTGTGCCGCGGCAGTGGCTCAAGTCACACGAAGCCTCATAGACCTGTCCTCTGCCACACACAAGTTCATATTTCCGAGCGTGATGGTGCGTTGCTTCTGGCTGGCGCTTTACAGTCTTGTTGCTCGTGCGTTTCGCGTCCAGGATGTGGATGGCCTTGATAAGCGCCTCCGAGCAACATGCGTGCAACCTTGGCTTCCAGACGAGACTGCATGCGCTGCACGCAACATCAAGGAGATTCAAGACAGTCACTAACAGACAGCATAGAATAGATCAGATTCTGACAACAATGCAACTTCTTAAGTCCTAAATTCCAGCAAGGAGATGCCCAGCCTCCCGGCCGACGCCGTCTTCACAGTGCAGTACGCGAGCCACCCTATTCAAGGCTTTGGAAACCAAAACCTTAATCCCAAAATCCTAATCCCCAAATCCAAAACCCCAATCCTTAAACCCTAATCCCTAAACCCTAATCCTTAAACCCAAAACCCTGTGCCCCTGTGCTTGCTGAAGCTCCTGCGCAAACGCGTCTTCGACCCAGCAGAGGTGAAAAAGGAGCTGCAAACACAAACAACCCATCACCCTAATCCCTAATCCCAAAACCCTAACCCGTAAACCCTTGACCCTTCGGCCCTTAAACCCTATTCAAGGCTTCGGCCTCGACCCGTTCTCTGAGATCCTCTCCTTCACGCATACTGCCTTGGTGGTGACTGAGATCCTAAGCTTCAACTTAGTCTTAGGGGGATAAGTGGAGTAGTATTCAGAACGGTACACGGGTGTATAGGTTCTAGGGGTATATGTGAAGATCATTATCACTGGGGTATATAGGGAGAGTATTGCAAGGATCCACTTCCCCACTCCCTTAAGCACGAGTAAGTCAAGTTCCGTACTCGGTCCCGTTGTGGATGTGTGCAGTCTGTTGGGTTTAGCAATGCCATTTCAGGGTAGAGGGTCAACTGAGGATCTTGCCCGATGGCGATACCTCGGTTCCTACATCGCTGCTTTTCGAGCGCCTTTCTCAGTTCCAAGCATGTTTTTCTCATGTCTTTGGCTAACATGCAGAACTAGCAGGCAGGCCCGCCCTCCTCAGTGGGGCAAGTGTAAATGAGCACAGGGGGACGATCCGCTCATGCCCCAGTCGACTGTTGAGACCTCTTGGATTAGATTGGATCACTTCATGTCCGCCATGTACATTGTACTTTTCTGGCTTCTGGATCCCGTTCCTATCGCACAGGCTTTGCGTTGTAAAGCCAAGCAACAAAACCCTGGCGAAGGGATAGAACGACCATTCACAAATCAGTTTGGAGTGCGGTGAACCTTCGATTTGGAACCGTCTTCAGTATTTTTGAAATCAAAGAACCATGACGTTCAAGCAAGAACAATTTCGAAGTGTTCGATAATGAGCTGGAACTCATGGCATCAACATGAGCGGCACCAGCAGCCCCAAGCTTTCGAAGAAAACCCATCACTGCTGGACTCTGGATCCCTTCTCAGCGGGTCTGCCAAACTGAAAGTTCGTCCCAATCTGTGAGATTTTCAGATTAATCCCCTTGCCCAAATTATTAACACCATGCATACCCCGGTCCCCGAAATGCCTGGTCCCCGTCATCCCTCTAGGCATCCCTACAATCACCGTCGCGCATGTGTTTCAAGAAAACGATTGCAGGTACTTCGCCAGGAATTTTGGTCCAAAGGCTGTGCTGCCCTCCTTGGGAGATGGAGCGCCAACGTGGGAAAACCAAGCAGTTCTGGCATGGCGCCCATCGTTGGAGGACGTTTGTGCAATGTCAATTCATAGTGATGATGCCATGCAACACCTCCACAAGTGAAAGCGCCCTACCCAGCGTCTACATGGGGAATCATACGAAATTTAAGCCTTGAATCTTATAATTTCTTCTCAAACCCCGCAGCAAGGGATCCCCATCCCAATCTATGAGGTTGTTGTCCTAGCTAAGCGAAGGACAAGAAGGACAAACAAGGCGTGTGGTATGACAGCGCAAATGTGACGACTGTGGGCAAGGCCACCGGCAAGATCTTGAATGAGTGGTTCAAGGAGGCTGTCCTGTGGGCCCAGCAGCACCCCGGCTACAGTCTCTTCAGTGTATGGGACAGGCCCGAGGTGGAGAGACACACTGCGTATGTGGAGGACAGCATCTGCGATTCCTTCACTGAGTGGGGCTTAAAAGCCTTGTATAAGCTTGGTTCGAAGTTCTCAGTGGAGGGCGCTTTGTGCCGCAACTACTTCCCTTTCATCAGCAACACCAGCCCCAGGAAGCTGGACCTGTCCTCCTCTGATATGGACAAGGTCACAGATTTCTACGGAACCATTGAATCGCTTATGCTGAAAGGGACGACTTTTCGTGACCTCGCCGAGTTTGGCTCGGCATTCTTGAAGGCGATCAAGATGCTGCATACCCCCGAGGCGGTTCTCTTCCAACGAGGCCCTGACAACTCCACTGGGGTGTGTCTTGGTTACTCTGAGGTATCTTGTTCCTCCTGCCAGAAGTTAAGTGCTAAGAAGCGTCAAGGCTAAGAGAAGTTTGATGATCTTTGTGATTTTTGGCACGCCCAGGTATTTTGATGTCCATCTCGTGGAGCCATATCTTGCAGTCCTGCCGGAGCAGATTTCCCAGCGAATGATTCTGCCTTGGCAGACAATTCCCGCCAAAACAGATGGTGAGTGTTCGCATATCAGCTTAGCACCTATCCACGACCTGCTGAAATGAGCTTTCTGCTCCTGGAGTTTCTCAAGGGGCTCTTGGCAAGCACGTGGCAAAAGAATGCACCCTTAGTTTACCTGTTGTCATTGTTGCGTTTGCTGCTGCTGCTGCTGCTGCTGCTGCTGCTGCCGCTGCATCGTCCGCATTATTAGCTGGGTCAGGCCTCCCGTCAGCGGCAACTGCCGCAAGAGTTTCACACCTGGTTGGACATTCTAGCGTTTTCGCCCGTCAATTTGTGGCAGTTGGCTTCTGCTGTAGCCCAGTGCACCGAATGCCCGAGCACATTTCACAGAGATGTTTTCAAGCTTGCAGAACTGCACAAAATGCAAGTACCTGAGGCCGTGACGTTGGAAGCAGGGCAACGGCTGAGGAGGCGGAACGAGTGTTGAATCTTTAAGACTGATTGTGCTCAACTTCCAATCCTGTGGATGTTGCAGCTGGATCAAGTCATAAGGCGGCCAGTGACGGATAAGTGCTTGTAGCTGGATGATTCTGCTTAAGATTTTCGAACCTGAAAATGGCAAGCGCAAGCGTTGCCTAGAACATGTCCTTAGCTGGTGGCGATGCGGACAACTCTCCTTTGGAATAGTTGTTTGTTGCTTGTCTCGGACATTTCCTGCGGGCCATGTCGGGAGATGGAGCTGAGGGCAGGCATCTCTTCAAACTCGTGCTGGTAACCTATGAGTTCACCTACAGCCCCTTCAGCGGCAATGGCATCTTAGCGCGTTCCATTGCCAAGGCCCTTCTGAAACTAGGTTGCCATGTCTGTGTGCTCTGCTGCCGGCCCAGTGAAGAAGCCCAAAGAACCGACCACCATCTGTCGACTCCCGAAATTTCGGAAGAGGCTGCTGGCCGACTCACACTGATTCCGCTACAACTTGCAAAGGGCGATGGTTGGTGCAAGCTGGACGACAAGTCTGCTTGGGATCAGTTTGCTTTTGGCAACTTGGATGAACATGGGCGGCTGCTGTTGGCAGGATGTGTGCGCGATGCAGATGCAGTGTTGGCAATCGACTGGACTGGAGCGCATGCATACAAGTCCTTCGCAGTGAAAGACAAGCCTCTGGTCTACATGAACTTTCGCGTGTACAGTTCTGGAGTGGTAGATGAAGGGCGAAGACAGTGGTTCGATGACATGGAGAGACATGCCCTTGAGAATGCCTCTGTGCTTGTAGTTCTGTCGCAGATGGACAGGATCAACATTCAAAGAATAACGAGCTTCTGCTCTGACAAGATTGAGCTGCTCTTGCCACCACTGCGAGGTGATATGCAGGAGCTTGCGCATACATTACATACAACTTCAGAAGAGCTCGACACGTTTCTGCCCGCAGAAGTCCTAAAGGCATGGCCTGGGCCTTTAACACCCAGGAAGCGTCTGCTTGTGACCTGCGTAGCACGTATCTCGCCCGAAAAGAATGTCTTCCGTTTCCTGCGTTTTGTCGAGAAAGCCAAAAGCGCCCTGGAGCAGCTGGGATTCATCCCACTTCTGGCAGGTGCCAGTGCGGAAGAGTCTTACGCAACAGCACTGAAAGCTGACTTAAGAAAAATCGCCCCTGAAGCCATAATACTGGACAGTTTCCTATCCCCCAAGTCCCTGGCCGCTGTTTTCGCTCGCACTGCTCTGAATTTCCATCCCTGTGCCTACGATGCGTATGGCATGACGTTAGTGGAGGCGGCTGCTTGTGGCGCACCTTCTGTTCTTGCAGGTGAGTCAGTCGGTGCATGGGCTCTTCTCGGGTCTGAATCATTGTGTGTCGACATGCCGCCTGATGAGAATGAATTGTCAGAGGATGCTGTTGTGGCCATTACAAGCTTCCTGCGCAGTCCAGAGCTGGAATCAGTGGGTGTGTCAGCCCAGAAGAAGGCCCTGGAATGGGATGAGCAGGCATACGGAAGCAGACTGCTTGAAGTCATCTCCTCAGTTGCACAGTAGACTCTGCTCCTACCCATGGTGTGCTGGAGAGGGGCCGATAGCCAGTGCATGCTGGCAGCTATGACTCCGTCAGAAGTCCTCAGGTTTCCCTGTGCTTCGTTTATTGAATCCTTGGGCGTTGGACATGTTGGCAAAAGAGTCGTGTTCACAAGAATTCCCAACAGCTTTCTAGTGCGTCCTTTGATTATAGGGCATCCAGCACTTCTGCACTGGTGCGCAATCTTCTGAGCCTTGTGCTCTACCCAGCTTGAACCGGAGCGGCAAAACCTTCCAAGGGCCACGGCAAAACGCAAAGTCATGCAGGAACTTTGGAGTGCCCAGGCTAGATAAAAAATCCTAACTCTCAGCCAACGCGCTGTCTTCTTTGCCAACAAGATGGATGCCCCTTAGCTTCCAGGAGTTGTCATGTCACACAACACATCAGCCAGCAACCGTCATAATGCACTGAACCGGAATGAATCCGACACAAGAAGCGCTGTTCTGCCAAGGCTGTTGCGGCAAACGTTCCTAACATATCCAAGTCTTGGTTTCAGGCGGTTCTTGTGCTAGATTGTGATGCAAGATTGGGTATGCTGGTTTAGAGATTCGATCCCTTGCGCCAAGAACATCTGCCACGCAGTCAGGTGGGAAATCACGTCTTAGGTAGAGTTCTGTAGGAGATGAAGTCAGCTTTTGCCAGGCTCTTCGTCACGAGTGGATTCTTGAGAGCGTTCATGGGCCTGCAATGACATCAGCCGCCTCACGTCGGGGTGCCGCACCTTTGCAGCATCTCAGCTTTAGGGCCATGGGCAGAGCATCAGATTTACCGCTCCATCAAGTTGCAATTAACTTCACAAAGTCATGTCGTGGACAACTGAAGGTCACCTCCCCGTCTGACCAAGTGTCCAAAGACCTGGAGGGCGCAGACGATCAGAGGGATGACAGTGAAGCTGGTTGGCCGCATTTTATTCTTCAGACTTAAGTCACTTTTTTGTTATCTGTTGAGGTTATATGTTCAGAAGGCCAGACAGAGGGGATCAAAGGGGTTTGTTTGCGGCGCACATGTCTCGTTCACCATGGCATTCAGTCTTCCGTGTTGAGCGTCCAAGGATGATACAGACCCGCCAAGCAACGACTCAAGCATGATTTTCGCTCCGCGTGCGCGCCCAAGAACTGACTTTCAAGTGTTTTTGTATCACCTGATCGCATGTCACACGTGCAAAGGCTTTGTGCTTGGGCTTCATATTGGAGACCGATGAGAGTTGGTGAAATCATTTGCCGTGTGGGCATGTCTACGCAATAGATCTTACAGGAGCACACCAACTTGTCAACTCACGTGCATTGGACGTTTCTCATTGCATCCCATCCAAGCTGAATCAAAGCTGCACAGAACCGTCTTGTGACGCTAACAGCTGCTCTAGCCTCAAGCGCATGAGCTGCCTGCTATGAGGTGATCTGCTCTTGAGCCCCCTCTCTGAGAAGCGCATGCAATCCAGGAAGGTTCTGTTGATTTGGGGTTCGTGGAAGTTGAGGTTCTTCAGAGCTGACTCAGAGATCTGTGGCTGAGCGGACTCACCCTTCCCCTCTTCAGGCTTTTCCTATTCATGGCTGTGGTTGACGTAGAGTGACGTCCTGTTTGGCTGATGCTTCATCCCAAACTATCCCCAAGCTGGCAGTGACCCCCTGGATGCCACCACAGGACCACGAGTTCTGCCGATGAGCTGCGACAGGCCAAGCTGGGTGACCTCAAGAGCAGTAGCATGCTTCACTAAGGGGCTGAGATCGCTGCCCTGATGTGCAGAACCTGCATAGAACACGAGATTGTAATGCTGCATCAGTTTTGCACTGGAAATCTAAAATGTGTGGAACCTGTGTCCGGGGCCACGGCCTGCGTCAAAGAAGTAGTCAAGAGTTCGTCAAGCATGGTGCTGACTCGCTCGCTCTCTCGCTCTCTCTCTCTCCCTCTCTCTCTCTCTCTCTCTCTCTCTGTCCCTTTCTCTTTTTCTTTCTCGCGCTCGCAACCTGGCCGGCACTTTTCCGGCCCTGCACAGAGCATGAAGCACGCAGCTACAGACCTCACAGGGGGTCGAACCACAATTTGTGTTGCGTGCGGAGAGTGCGGAAGACCTTTCACTCAACAACTGCCACTTTCAGAAGGCCCAGTCATATTTGTGTTGGCAGTAATCCTGTACCAACGCCATCAAGCGAGCGGCAGAAACTCAAGTGAACAGCCAGCTGCGTGGACAAACCGTTTTTGCCATCGTGATCCAGTAATGCTGGTCCAGACTCACACAGTACTGTTGCAACCTTGAAAAACTAGTCTCCATTCTCGTCCGTGGTGGTTGCATCAGTCTCTGTTTGTTGACATGTGACACAGGGCAGTTTTGCTTGTTTGATCGACGGCTTCCAATGGTCAGGGGTTCCTGTAAGAACCCCACTGGTTTCAAGAATCTTTGGCATAACTTCTGTCATCATTGGCCGGCTTCAGATGTCTGCCACATCTGCCAACAATGTGTTGCGAGTGATCAGGCAAGTAAACTGAAGGATGAGCTCGAACCCAAGACTGGCCTTTTTCGCTGCTTCACACAGGCTTTCTTGGATAGGCACGACTTGTTTAAATATATACTTCTACCCGTTTGCACAGGGGGGGGGGGGTGAGCTTCACTAAGTTGATTGCATTGGTCTTTCGCGCCAAGACATTCTTTACAAGATGCAGCAGATGTGAAGCCGAGGAGCTCCTCATGGGGCCGACCTACCCAGGCAGCACTGGACCTCAGGGGCTCCGAATGCAGAACAAAGGAGGAATCCATCCTCGCTGGAATTTGTAGGGAGCCTTTCCCTTATCATGAGTTTATAAAGTCAAGGTGCCCTGGCGTGTAGGATCTTCCTTACAGATGAAAGCTATTACTGGGAGAAAACTTGATCTCCGCAGACCTTTTGGTTTTATTGGAGTGTTTTTGCAGTTTTAGACGCTCACCTGCCTTCTCGCTCTCGCCATGGCCACCTACGCCGGTGCCCTGACGTGCATGACCTTAGGCGCTGGATGTTCCCCAACATTCTGGTGAGCTTTGGACGTCCTTGTGGTATTGATTCCTGTATCATATGGGGGGCCCCAGTAGAGGACAAATGTACTTGCCCACGCCCTGGCACAATTGGTTCCAACTTCTGCATAGCATAGTGAAGGGAAGCCTTTTGTGATTGAAGCAGCGGACATGCTCTGTCAAATACGCGGGGAAGCTGTTTGTCTCAACTCTTTGCTGAATTCTGTCTGCACATTTACCATGCCTCCAGCAGTGTCCTCAGTTGATGATGAAGGCAGTAGGCAGCTACGAAAGGGGGTCACGGAAATTGGCTGCATGATGCTGCTTGCAGAAGTGGCCAAAGGGCATATGTATACTGTACTGCTGGAAATGAAAAGACTGGACCTAAGACTAGTTGCTTCCAACTTGGTGCTCGAGGCTCTTGAAAAGGTGAAGCTCCATGTCCCAGAGGTACAGAAGGCTCGGAGATGACCTTTGTCTACAGCCGGACCTTCATTGACGAGGTGGGGGGGAGATGCTTTTTGGGAGGTTTGAAGGATATCTCGAATTAGGTCCGTGTGAGGCGGAAACAAGTGGCTGTAGCCACGCCAGGCTACGAAGCGTGAAGAAAGATGCTCCCAGGAAGTCTTGCTCCATGAGGTACTTTCCCTAAATAGGGGACCCCAATAGCCGTCAAAATGTCCTAAACCTTCATTACTGGGACACCCCAAAAAGGCATTCCTAACTTTGGCAAACCCCCAAATCCTTAACCCTAAACCTTACAGGTATACATTCCCTATATGTTCCTATATGTTCCCTAAATAACACCTATAAACATAACTCTGGCACCCCTTGTGTGACCAGGCACCCATCTCGCGAGTTGGGCTCCGTCGACGCGCTGTCATCTGACTGCAAAGAGAGATCCACGTGAGCTATAGTCTAAACTCCTTAAAGGGGGGTTATACATGGGATTATATAGGGTTTAGGGTCTAAACTCCTTAAAAGTGGTTTATACAGGGGTTTATATAGGGGGTTTAGGGTTTAGGGTCTAAACTCTTGAAAGGGGGGTTTTGTGGGGGATTTTAAAGGGGACTGCTATAGGGATTCTCACGTGAAGATCCTGTTGCAATGTATCATATTGTAGTTCCCCAAGATAAGCCCCAGAAACCCCCAATATATTCTAGTCACCATTTTTTAAGACGGTACCCCTAATTTGGGGAGATCCCTATACCCCATGTAATCCCCGTTTCCATTTCATTTCCCATTTTCTTTTCCATTTCATTTGATTCTCCAGTATCCTCATGTTCATCCACATTATCCCATATGAACACATATTAACCCCAACATACTATAGTAGTTTCCATGTCTTTTCCATTATTCGAATATTACCCAATATCAGCCCATATTAACCCATATTAGCCTAATATTAACCTATACTAACGTCTATTAACTTATATTAACCTATATCATCCTAATATCTCAAGGCAAGCCAGCCGCCTCCGACCATGCGCCTGGAGACGGCTTGTGAGGCCATGACAGAGGAGGAGGGTCTGCGAGGTGCGGCTCCTGAACTCCCTATAGGGTTTTGTAAGGGTTATATTGGGATAATGGAAAAGCAAGTGGAAACTGCTATAATGGGTTATATAGGGGTATATAGGGATATGTAGCGATTATCTCCCTGGTGCTTTGGAGGGAAGGGGGGAATGGATCATGGGGATTCTTATTGGGGATTATATAGGAACTACTATAGGGATCCATTCCCCCATTCCCTCCTAAACCCCAAAGAGTGAATGCCACTTCTGCTCTTGAGAGATTTGTCACTGTATTGAGGGACGGCTACGGCCAGCTTATGTTTTCGAACTTGCGCGGCCAGATGCGCTAAAGTGCAGCTCAAAGGTCCGTGGGAGAGAATGTTAACGCCACATCTAAGAAAGCAGGAAGGCACAGTATACACTGCTGCACCTGTGCTCCTCATGTGGATGTGTCGCAGGCTACGTCCAATCGCTGGGTACATCCAGTTTTGGTGGCGCGGCTGTTTTGTTTGTTGTGGCATTTGGAAAGCCTCATGCAGCTCATGGGCTTTGTGTAGCACAGGTCAAGTTACCAGGGCATTCATAGCAGCCCTCTTTGTCGTGTTTGATGGGAGACAAGGTCGTCAAGAGCCGACAGACAAGGGAGCGGACAAGGGCCAGGAGGTGTCGCACTTGTTATTTTCGTACAGCAAGCGCTGCAACCCTGCAATCCTGAAGCAACAAGACTGCGGGGACGTGGTCGGAGTTCATGCCGAGTTAAGTCTGCGCATTTTGCCCATTGTGTGCGGTTCTGATTGCGATTGGACTAAAATGTAGCTGGTGGTTCAGGCTGTCTTGCTCAAGGCAAAGACTCTCAGCTCCCTGGATGCGCAGGCGGGTCCTTCTTTCAGGAATCCGGCCAGCGGCGAAGGGTAAACCCCAGTTCTTCCCCATAGCGAGCATGGTTGAACTAGGGTGCTAGGGGGCACCCTCTTGGGTCAAGAACGACACGCAGGTCAGCTGCGGAAGCAGGGGACACCCGCAGCTGTGTGGCTGGGACGAATCTTCAGGACAGTAGACATCCTCATCAGGTGCTTTGCTTTGTTCAGAGAGGAAAGCTTGAAAGCTGGCAAGTACACATTCAGAGAGGAAGAGCTTCTGTTTGCTTCCAATTCATCAGTTATAGCGTGTCCAAAGAGACCAGCTCGCAGTGTTTGTCTTGGCCCGAAACTGATGTAGGTCGGCCAGAGGGGAGGCTTCCATTTTTCATGAAATGGTCCTTGCATTGGTACAAACCTTCCCCAGTGGGGACACCTAAGCGGATGAGCTGGAGCAAGGTGAGTTCAGGAGATGGTTCTGCCTGCGGGTGCGCACGCTTTCTACAGGGCCTGATGGTGAATGCCTGCAGGGCTTTCATACCAAGATGCAGTGCAGAAGTTTTCCCTCTTGCACCTGTGCGAGCAGCATTGAAGAGTTTCTCCTTCCACTGAGGCAAGCGTCCTTGCATCTACTTCGTTGCTGGCAAGTGCACCACTGGAATCCAGTGCAACTACTGCCACATGTCGCACTCCGAGCCTTGGTGTGTACTATCCATGCGCGTGTTTCCACACGTGGTGGTTTCCTTTTGGAGTTTTTGTTGGTGAAGGGCGGAAGTGGCTGGTATGTCTGGGAACACTTCCACAGAAGAATGGAAATCACAAGGATCGTCCTGCAAAGCTCGACAAGCAGCAGCGCCTGAAGTTCAACACTATGGGCCTGCGTTTCTCGGCGGCACTCGACATATTTCCATCGAAGACGCGCGCCTGGTAGTAAGCATGATAGACACATCAAACGGTCATATCAGATCATAACGTCCCGTTTTTCGAAAGCTGCAGAAACCGAAAGCTCACTTCGTGTACACCAGGACAGGGACAAAGGTGCTCTGGAATATCTGAATCTTCTTGTGCTGTGACAAAGTGCTATTCCAAATTAGTCTGAGCTTCTTATATGCCTCCTCAGCTAATGCAGCACGGTGCCTGAAAGCTACTTCAAATGGTTTCTGCCAGTTAATCATGCTACCAAGGTACTTGACAGTGTAGCTAGTGGGGACCAACGTACCATCTGCAAATCTAAGGGGGGCAACAGGCTGGTGCTTGAGGGAGAGTGCAGAAGTGGATACTGATAATAATCCCCAAAATTCCCCCCATATTCACCCCAATCCCCAAAACCCAACAGTAGCTTCCATTTTCTTTTCCATATTCCCCTTTCCTTATCATTACTTCGCGTCCACCAAACCCCTTTGTAACCCTCATATAGCCCTAGGCCCTAGATATCATTTTAGTTTGCATGTTCTTTTCCAACTCGTTCTCGCTGATCAGGCTAGCATCCCCAGAAAGCCCCAAGTTTTCAGCAGCACGCAATCCCAGACCCCCAAAATGATCCAACAAGTACAGCCTCCTTCTCATCCCCCAGATTGCCAAATGTAGAAACTCTAAACCCTGAGCCTAAAACTGTAGTAATAGGATCATTTTTGGGGGCTCCATTTTTTGGCATCCTTGGGGGTCTGGGATGTCCCAGGTGACGCACTCCTGATGGTGCACAAAGTGCTAGCATCAAATGCGAGCGAGACCCTGGGCCTTGATTTTTTTAAGGTCTAGGATTTAGGGTTGGGGGTTCTGGGTTAAAGGTTTTAGGGATGAGGGTCAGGGTGTATGGGTTTAGATGTTAAGGGTTTAGGGTTTCAGGGCCTGGCAGTCTAGGGTTTGGTTTCTGGTTGGTTCAACTTCCAGGTCTTCACGGAGAGTGCTTGGGAATTGGAAAAAGCATTCTTGGACTGCGATCCGAAGGCCTTTAGTTGCATTTCCGTTCCTTGCCGCCTTTTTGATTTCTTGTCGGAAGCCGTCACGTTTAGGGCTTAATCTTCAGAGGAGTTCTAAAAGTGAGCATTTGCGCTTCCTGAAATCATGCATCTAAGCGACCGTGTCCATCAATGCGAGCACTCCTAGAGACTCCCATACTTCCCGAAAATTTCACACATTCCTAAGGCCTCACCCTAACACAGTCACTAGGAAAGCGGGGGCATACTCATACTCATCGTAATATGGTAGTTTCCCAAAATAGAGCCCCCAATATAAACCCTAATATACTATAGTCCTTATAATTGGGACCCCCCAAAAAACTACCCTTAATTTTAGGAAACCCCCATATTGATAGTAATAAGCATAGCTTCCAGGAACGGATTTCTTGTCCTGGCCAAAGACATTCTGGACTTGGTCCAAGCTGAGGCGAGTCTCAGATGTCTTCAGTACAGCCTACTTGTGGAGGTTCAAAATTCCTAAACCCTTAACCCCTAGAATCTTTATTGAGAATCCCTATTTTCCCGGGCCCACTCCTTTTCAGAAACCCCCGCACTTCCTGTTTCTATTGCCTTCAAATACGCGTACGTGGCAGCCTTTGTGTCCAAAGCTTTAGTTCATGGGCTTGTCCACTCGGTTTAGGGGTTTAGGGTTGGGTTGGGCCCCCACCCACTAATAGTGACCACAATGGATAATGGTAATGAAACTAGGGTCCCTATATATTCCGAATATACCACTATTAGTGGGTGGGGGCCCAACCCAAGTTTAGGGTGTTAGGGACTGAGGGTTTGAGGGGTTTCGGGTTCAGGGTTCTAGCGGTTTTGGGGTTGAGGGTTTGAGGGGTTCAGGGCGGAATTCCGGGATGGGCAGCCATCCCAGCCATTCAGCTCGCCAAACCCTAAACCCACTCTGCTGCAGAGCATCCCTGCGGATTCCTGCACCTTCCATTCCTAGGGAAGGTTACAACGTATTTCTGTTTCAAGTCCCTCTAAACAGGTACACATCTAAACAGAAGTACATAAATAAATAGATATACATATATATGTATATATGAATAATCCGCAATAGCTGTCATTCCTCTGTATTGACCACTGCGAAGATGAACATGTGTGCAGCTTGCCGTCCTTGCAGGCAGCAAAGCACGATTCGTTTGAGGCCTGGGAGTCACTGTGGAGTTTTGGGGATTGTGTACAAGGCCTGAGTTTCTTGGGGTTTACAGTAGCGCAGTAGGTACAGGGCATGTGATGGTCAGCTGGGGGCGGCTTTGGGCCATGACTTGAGAGAAGAGGAAACTTAGGTGTAACCGTTTCCTTTGAGTTGACATCTTTTGTTGTTGCAGTGGCCTTTGGACAACTCTTGAGGGCAAGCTAGCTTTACCATGTTAGCTGAGCAGCCAAAAACTGCCATGGCCAGGATCTTTTGGAACTTCATATCCCGATATTCTAGAAGCCATACCAGCCTGCAAAGCTTGCGAAGTTGGTGAAGTTCGTGAAGCCAGGACGCACAGTCTGAAGCCATGCATCGTCGCCTTGAGCGGGCCTCTTTCCTTCACCTCATCCTTGTCCCAAGTATGGCATACTGTGACAGACTAATGTGTCGGTTCTCAAAATTCCGGGTGTTAAAGCCATTGTAGTTTTTGCTGAGATGCCAAAGCTGCAACTGTAAACACGCATGATGCAACGGCTGCGTGATTGATCAAGGCTATCTTGCTTTAACATGCGCTCTTGCACTTTTTCAGGTGCAGAGGCAAGATGCGATGCAGAGAGCAAGGTGCTACACACATCAACGGTTGGCAAATTATAGCCCGGATCCGACCTTTAAGGTTTCACTATGAAGGCACGTAGGCGTACAGACTTGAAAAAGTGCATCCCAAACCAGTCCCTCCCGAGCCAACGGCCCGCGCATTCGAAGCTCAGGTTCTTGTCCGGATGCCGTTTCACCAACTTGCCCTCCTTGCTGTGTCCAAGGCTGGCCATTGCGAAGCATCTAAACAATCCCTCAAGTTGAGAGATACTTTGAGGGGCAGGGTGGAAGGCCGGGAAGACGAATGAACCCGAAACATGGCAGGTTGGTTGTTTTGGATCTTAGATCTTGACAAGACTTTACTTTGCTTCATTCTGCAACTTGACACCTGTCGTGATCGAAGTATGTGGAGGCGGGAAGCAACGAATTTGCAGAAGATATGAACTTGTGAAGCTTGGCAGCATCGCAGACATCCAGACCACCCAAAATGTTTTCGGGATGTTGCACAGAGCCCAAACAGTTCAACATCCGTCGGCTCTCTGTGTGCTGCGAGGCCAGTCCGTACATGCATTGAGTTTGGCAGGCTAGGCTAGGCCGCCTGCAACCCCCCGCCAGTACATGCATGGGACGTAGCTGAAGTTGAGGAAGTGGCGAGAAATTAGTGTTCCGGGCGGGTGGGCCTAAAGGGGCTGAGAAGGTACAAGTAGCTTGCTTGGCAGACTTGTTGGAGGAGCTGTGGGGGAAGCGGCTTGGGAGGCTTGGGAAAGTGAGTCAGGGTGAATGGTGCCGTTGGCATTGAACTTAAGGATTCGAGGGAATGGGTTTCGATAGTTGGTGCGTTGGGGCAGTGGGTTCAATTCAAACCGCTGCAAACCAATTAACGAGAGAATACGGAGTGGCGCCGACGTCGTGCCGACGCCGCCAAAGGGGTGTCGCTGGATGTGCAACTGTGGTGTGTTGGGTATCCACCTCTGGGATCCTCTGGGGATGGCTGTAGGAACCAGTACTTTTCACTACGCCGCGCCAGAAGCGAAAAGAGTCGCGGGGGTGGTCATTTGCCTCCTTGGTGAGGCATTGAAAAGCTCACGGACGATCTTGAATTGAGGCCGGGACAAGGGCTGCTTAACAGATTCGTGTTTTGGAGAGAACAGCCGAAGTTTCCAGTGACTAATTTGGACTGTCATGCTGCGATGTCGAGACTGTCGCGTCAAGTCCATTGACTCAACAAACGACTTGTGAGCTTCTCAGCTCGAAAGCGCTGCTATGTCGAGGGCCACTGTAAACATGGGGAGCCACAACGGAGACAGCACATGCTGTTAGGCGAATGAAGGTCTGCGCTTGAATTGGAGGCTTGGTTACTCAGGACTTGCTTGTCTGCTGTGAGTGTGGGTGACAGAGTCCGAGCCCACAGACCCAACAGTTTAGCTTCAAGCGTCCTGCAAGCAGTTCTTACAGTCTAGGTAGGCATTCGCAAAGGATGGTGAATCTTTAAGCCCTTGTTGCGAGTTTGACTGTGCGGGGTTCTGAATTCGCGGAGGATGAGTGAGCGGTTGATGGCTGTGATCATCGGAACCGCGGACCAGTGGGGCTTTGTGCCTTGTCGAAACACAACTCTGACCCTCTCAGTTTTAGTGATATGGACTTCCTGCATTTTTTTTGTGCAGCCTTGGCCGTGCACCTCTTGATGTTTTCTGGCATCATTGCAGCTTGACTTGCATGCTGGCCAGGTTTCGAAACAAGCTCAGTTCACGGCTTCGGCAATCACTGCTTGCAGGCCAAGCATCCCTGGATCAAGAGGGGTGTTTTGGAGGCACGAAAGCCCCGGCGATGGTGTGTGTTCTTGTGCAGGACCTACTCCCGTTGGAGACGGCGAGATCTGGATATGACAGTTACAAGCTGTGTATCACCCTTGCCACGCAGTGGCTTGTTTTATCTTGCACCGCATCAGCAAAGTTTACAAGAGCTAACGGTAGAAGTGCTTGGCCGGATTCTACTGAGATGCTGAGACGCCCTGCAGCAACGACTCAGCCTGGAGCATACCTGCAGGTATGCTCCAGGCGTTTAGGGTTTAGGGTTTCCCTGGTAGAGTGCAGGGTAGGCTTGATCAGTCACGACAGTGATTTAATATCCCGCGCGGTTAAGAGACCTACCGAAGCATCCTAAACCCTAGCCCTAAACCATCCTAAACCCTAAATAGTAGTTTCATGCAGTTTCCTCTTTCCGTTATCCCACTATATCCCCACATACCCTATACAATCCTACATGAAGCCCCCATATTCACTTTGGGTTTGTTGGGTGTTGAGGCTTCTAGGCTGGAGCCGGGCTCCCGAGACGTTTCAGGCTATAGACCTGATCAGGATACAGGATCTTATAGGTTAGGGTTTAGGGTTTAGGGTTTAGGGTTTAGGGTTTAGGGTTTAGAGTTTAGGGTTTAGGGTTTAGGGTTTAGGGTTTAGGGCTTAATAAGGGGAATAGAATCATTATATAATCCCTCTATAATCCCTACATAATCCCTATGTAGCGCATTCCCATATTTCCGATTTCCATCCAAGAGCTAGTAAGGGACGCCCTAAACCCTACACCCTAACTAGTAGCTTCCATTTCCTTTTCCAATTACTGCGGTAGGACGAAAGTTCGACCGACTTGTTGCAGACATGCACTACAAGCAGGCCCCTTCTCCCCCATAGACTCCTGCACTGAGCATTTTGGGGACTCCGCTGGTACCTGAAAGTAGTATCAAGTTAAAACAGCACATATATATATATATACATATATATTTACTCCGAGCCTTATATAACCCCACAGAACCCATTATTGTAGTTTCCATTTTGTTTTCCATTCTCCCTATACTGCGATGTATAGCCCTTATAAAACCCTATACAGCCCCATATAGCCCACTATAATGGTTTCCAGTTTCTTTTCCATTATCCCTGCATAACCCTATATATCCCCCAGCAACCAAGCAGATCTGAGCGGTGCAAGCCTTGCTTGGGATCCTGCAAAGTATCGTGATGCCGTTGCCCTACCAGAAGATTTGCAGCCAGGGGCTAAGCTGCTCCAGGATGTGATATAGGGTATAAACAAGGGATACATAGGGATAATGGACAAGAACACGGAAATTAATATAATGGGCTATATAGGGGTTATATAGGGTTTTATAAGGGTTATCTAGGGATAATGGAAACGAACATGGAAACTACTATGATCTAGTATACAACAGGGTATATGGGGATATGATGGGATGATGGAAAAGAAGATGAAAACTAGGGAATCGGGTTCAATGTAGGGTTGTACAGGGTATACGTGGATATAGTGGGATAATCGAAAAGAAAATGGAAACTACGATCTAGGGTGCAGAGTTTAGGATTCGCAGACTGCTTTGTTTGTAGGATGCTTCGGTTCGGTTCGTTCTAGCTGTGGTGACAAACTTCTCTTATTCAAAACTACGTTAGGTTCATCCCTCATCGCCAGTTCTGCTTACCAACCACGTGATTTATGCAGTCACTTGTTCATGCCACTGGGCGCAGGCCTCATGAACCTATCGCCCAGGTCAGCTTTCTCTCATCGGATGGCAAAGCTCCTTGCCGAGAGGACTTCAGTCACAATTGTATCTTGGGCAGCTGTAGACATTTGTATCGCTCCTTCTGGACAGCTACCATCCCAAGAGACAGCTGCCGCCTGATTTCTCCGAATTCCTCTGAATGTCGGGTTCTGATTACAAAGCCCACCCCCCGAACAACTACGATTCTAAATATTCCAGTGGGGGGGGGGCAATCAAATTTCGTAAAAAATTGTTTGGGGGCTCCCAGCCCTAGACAACAAACTTTAAACCCTGAACCTTCAACCCTAAATCCTGAACCCCAAACCTTAACCCCTAAAGCAACACCTGCTTGATGCCTGCCTCCCAGGGTCGTCTGCAGGACTGCTGCAGCAGCTAACGGCTCTTGTCAATTTGCTTGCTCGGGGTGATGCTTGTGGGGGCCGTCGCCCCCTTCCTTGCTGGAGCTCGCCTCGTTGTGGTGCCCAAGCCTAAGATTAGACTGCGACCAATTGCTGTTGGGGAACTTCTCCGCCGTTTGACTGGCAAATGTTTGCTCGAGGCCGTGCGAGAAGGTGCTCGTGACTTTTTCTGGCCAGCGCAAGTTGGAGTTGCCGTCCCTGCCGGGGCTGAGAAAGCCGTCCACGCCACTCGTGCTTGGGTTGACAGCCACAACTGGGCCACAGATAAAGTACTTGTCAAACTTGACTTCGCCAATGCTTTTAACTGCGTTGACCATGGGGCGGTCTTGCAGCGTGCCCGGGAACACTTCCCTTCCCTCGCCCGCTGGGCCAACTGGTGCTACGGCCAGCCTTCCCGCTTGCAGTTCGGCGAGCGCGTCCTGTCCTCAACCTTGTGTGTCCAGCAGGGCGACCCCCTCGGGCCCTTGCTGTTTGCTGCCGCCATTCAGCAGCTTGCTCTTGCGGGCCAACTGACCTTTGCACCTTCTTCCTTGACGACGGTGTCCTGGGAGGTTCTGTTGCTGTTGTTGGTGCCGCGCTTGCTCGCACGCATCGACGTGCCGCTGACTTGGGGCTCCAGCTCAACCTCAGCAAGTGTGAGGCGGTTGTTGTCGGAGGCACGGACCCTGCTGCTTCGCAGGCCCATCTGCCGCGTGAACTCCTCCTCATGGCCGATGGCAAAAGCTGCGTCTGCCACAACTGCGAACTGCTGGGTGTTCCCATGGGTGATAGGTCCTTCATGCATGACCACACCCTGCAGCGTGCCCGTCAAGCTGAGCCCTTGCTCGCTGCCATCGCCGGTCTCTCCGGTTGGCCTGCGCCTGCTCCGTGCGTGCGCTGGCTACGCTCGGGTGCTTCACAGCATGCGCTGCAATCCTGAGGACCTACCTGACCCTTCCCCTCGCCTCAGCCAACTTGTTGGCGCATGCATTTACAGGCACCGCAGAGTGCTAACAACCCCCAAACAATCTGCTTGAATCCATCTTCTGAGTTGGCGTGACGTGCTTGTGCCATCATGTTCGGGGTCTACTTCTTGCTCGGTCCATGTTCGTGCTTGCGTCCACTTCGGAAAATCTGTGATTGTGGGGCGGTTGGTGGGGCAATCTACCTCCCTGGTGTGTCGGCTCTTGGGTGGGTGTTTTCTGGCGCTCGGAAAATCTGCGATTGCGCGGGGCGGTTGGTGGGGCAATCTACTTTCCTCCTGGTGCTTCGGCTCTGGGGCGAGGTGGGGCGGGGTGGGGCGGGGCATGGCGGGTGTGCGATTGTGTGGGCAATCTACTTGCGGCGGGGGTGAGGCAGGGTGGGGTGTTCTGCGCCGTGCCAAACCTGCTCAGCGACAGGAACAACTCATAAAAAACTCCTTCCCCGTAAGCTCCTAAGGCCTCACTGGAACCAAAAAGCATTATATACTAACAGGCATATTAACTAGTCCGCACCCCTCCACATGCCAAACCAAAACGCGCTGTAGCTCCGAACTTTAAGAGGAGGGAGGGCCTTTAGCGGACATTGCCTAGGCTTGGCTGCCAGGGCTATTCTCCCTCAATAGCTACCTCGTTTGGGGTCTATAACTAACCTGGTCCACGTTCATCCTTGCGTCCATCTTTCCTCAATCGTCGCCAGGTTTGGGGTCTATTTCTTATACGGTCCACGTCCGTGCTTGCGGATATTTTCGGAAAACCTGCAACTGTGTGGGGCCTTCTAGTCTACTTTCCTGCTGGTGTATCGGCTTTGGGGCGGTTTGGGGCAGTTGGTGTACGTTGCGTCCTGGTGACTTATCTAATTGTCTCTTCCCCGTTGACTCCTGACAACGGGAGTTGAGGCCGCTGCTGGAATTAGTTTCCGTCGCTGGCCCGAGGGGGTCGCAGTGTCTGGAGCTGCCTGGACTATTCAAAATGTTCCCACAAAATGCCCCCAGCACCCACACAGCCCCCTATCACCCAAACAGCGCGCGCTCAGCTCATCGTGGAAGTTCTATCTGCTGAAGTGCATGCCCAACATGGGTCAAGTTGGAAGTTGCAAGTCAACGTCATAGAGTCACAGTCATCGTCGTGAATCATAAGTCATAAGTATTACTGATCGATATTCGAGTCTAGAGTCTAGAGAGATGCTGCCGGACTTCCCCTGGCATTTGCAGGGAACCTAATATTCCCAGCGAACTGTCCAAGACTTTTGCCGCCAGATTTCTCAAAACCTTCAAATCTGACTGGCCGATTGTCTCGGACTTTAGTCAGTTTTGTCCCAGAGTCTGGCGCAGTTTTGCCGGCCAATTATCCTGCGTTTTGAGCCGAGTGCTGAATCCTGCCGGCCAGTTGTCCCAGGCTTTTGCCGGACCTTGCGCCGAGAATTATCAAGAATTCGAGCGGGGCGCTTCCAATGACTTTCTCAACATATCGAAATGCATCGTGCAGCGAGATGGAATGGACTGATCTAACTCTAACAAAACTCGAAGACAAATGGTCTGTACTTGATAGGCACTTATCACTCATAATGGCTTAGGAGCTCACATAACTAAACCGAGCACCTTGAAATCCTAGCCCTAGTTGGAGATGGTGTCCCAATTCCGGTCGGTGCTGGTTGGTGTCCGCGGTCTTGCCCGGCGTCACCGTCGGTGGTTTTGGTCGGTTTCCTGGCGATTGTCGTGGTTGGGGCATATCTTTAAGTCATCTCAAAGCTGCCTATTACTTACCCCGTTCGCAGTGCCAGTGAAAACGACATAACTCAGTATAATCCATATGTTAGATCCAACCCCTCTCCATGGCTGAAAGCTTTTTTCCGAAAGGCAAATGTATTCTGAGTCCAACACGTCAATGTGTCTGGGGGGTAACCTAGGCTCGGCTGCCGCCGCTGTAGTTTTGGCAATGTTTCCTGATCCCAGATTGTGTCTCGACAGCCGCTAGGCTTGGGGACCAGAATTCACCTAAGTCGGTGCTGGCTTTTGGTGTCCCGGTTGCTGTCCCGCTCAATTATGCCGAGCTCTTGGAGAATCGTGCAGCCGTCGGAGTGGGTCCTGTCTCGGTTGTTGCGGTTTGTGTTCGGTCACTGGCCTGATCAGTGTCCTGGCACGTGCCCTGGAGGTGTTTTGATCGTGGTTTCTTGGGCGGGCGGGTCGAAATTCTTCTGATGCGATCGCTCCTCCGATATCATGGGCTGTGCCCGGTTGTGCGCCAGGTCCTTGCGAATTAGGGATGGTGAATGATGGTGATCCTGGATTGGCATTTTTGTGATGGTCGGTGAGTAATGAAATTTGTGAAGTTTTGGCGGGATGCATTTTTATCCAGCGCGTGAAGACTGACATACCTCCACATGGAATGATATAGAGCAAATCTGCAATCAAAAACAATGCCAGCTTGCTATTGGGGTCCACAGCTGAGTTAATTTTTCTCTGTTTGGACATTTCCAGACCAGAGGATGGAATATTCCGTTCCTGTATTGTTATTAATAGTTCAGACCAAATTTCGCTCTAATCCGTACCCATTTATATTACTCCGTTCAGGCCTAGTTTCGTTCTAATACGCCACCCTTTACTAATCCGAATCCGACATTAATGACTCCTCAGTGCTGAGTGCGTGCAGCCTGAATTCTCTGAATTCTCTTTCGTGACCTCAGGCTTACGTGTGCAGTGTAAAAGTGCTTAAATTCTAGCCGTTAGCTTCTTGGCAAGCCAATTGCGTACCTCTTCGCACAAGTACAGGGCGGCCAAACCCCGTAGCAGAGAAGTCACACCGCATGCACCCTAACACCCAGCACTCACACCCGTTCAGTTGAAGGATTCTGCAGGGTGACAGCCTTGACAACGACCCACTTACAATTCAGGGTGAGTCTTGTTGATAAACATGAGCTTGTGAAGAGCCTGGAGGCCCGGAGGTCAGGTGTTTATTGCGCCCATAGAGGGCAACATCATGGCGGAGATCCTTGTGTCATGACCTGGATAGATGATGAGTTTTGTCTGTCACAGCTATGTTCTCAACTTGGCAGAGCGAGGATTGTTGCCAGGTCATGCGCATTTTCAAAAGATCAGTGGTATTGGGCGTGATTTGCCCCTCCAGACAGCCCAACGAGCACCTAGCCTGACGCTGGCTACTAGATCGAACCGTTCCCATAGTCAAAATTATCGTTCGTTTGGGGTTCCGGTTAAAAACGACCTCTTGATGTAGGGTCCCTGTTGTGGACTTGAGAAGTAGAGCTGTGACCATAGACGCAACGATCTGCTGGTTTCCTGCGAGATCAAGAACGGTTCACCATGTGCTTGATTCTTGCTTTGTCGACTGGATTGCGGGTTTGATTCGACAGTTCCAGATCTAGTCTCCCGTCAGGCGAATCTGCACGCTAGTCTGGTAGTGGCTTGTCCTGAAAAAGTGCCACATGTTCTTGTTTGACATAGTCTTCTGTACCTGTAGGTCCGCAGGCAAAGCCGCCAACAGCACTTGGATGGGCTTGCGCACCTGCAGCGCTGACCTAATTTTTCCAGATTGCCAATCGCTGGTCTTTCCTCTAGTTGCCACTGCTGTGGCATGCAAGATTTCCAAGATTGTTGCAGCCGCAGATCGTCATGTGTCTGCAGCAGTAGCACTTCATGCCCTTGCAGAGGATTTTTCTTCCGTCTGACTGCATTCCGTCACTGGGGCAAAGCCAACAAGCCAGAGTTAGTAATGTCAGAGGCATCTCCTGATGTAGAAGTGCTTTTCAATGATAGATTTCAAGTGCTATGCTCCTTGGGGTTGGATACAGAAGATTTTCCTTCGCTGAACTCTTCGCGTTCTGGCTTGATTCGCGATGGGCACACCTAGAGCTACTTGTCAGCAAATGGTTAAACTGCACAGGGACTGACTGATGTGAGAATGAAAATGAAATCCTTTGGCTACTTGCCCACCCTCACGGATCCTGCAGTCATCTGATGCACGGTGTTCAGCTCCAACCGCTGATGCGGTAATCGTCTGAAGCACTCCTCAGATCCCTGCAGATGTTGCCTACTGCTGTGTACAAGCTTTGGGTAGGTGATTTTTTGCTGCTGACGCCCTTCAGCCTGTATAGTTCTTTGAGTGGTGGTGGATCAAAGGAGGCATGTTATGCCCTATTGCAGTTTCTTAGCCTGGTTTGTTGGTTGTTCAGTCATGCTCCTGTATGCAAATCTCCGATCCCTGTTAGCGTCATTCGGATCTGCAGTTACTGTCCCCTGAATGATGGTTCTCCAATCAACTGTCAATGTTAATGTACATTTGTATCGCCAACAAGATTTGTTGCGTGACCATTTTCAGTAACAGCGGTCTTAGCCCTCCTCATTCTTGCTGTCGTGTTTGCAGGAGTACAGACAAGGAAAACACAGATGCACCAGTTGCTGTAGCATTCCTTGTCTTAGTTGCAGCCATCCGAATACGAGTAGTAGACGTAGTAGTAGTAGCACTCGTAGTCGTAGTCGTGGTCGTAGTCGTAGTTGTAGTCGTGGTGGTGGTAGTAGGAAGAGTCGTAGTTGGAGTGGCGCAGGCAGAAGCGGTTGAACGCCGTGCACTTATCAAGAGCTCAAGGGCATTCGTGGTACCTGCCTTTGTAGGCAGATGCGTGCCGCACAGCTCCACACCAGAGGTATTCACATGTCCGGGACAATGCGCTTTCTTGTATGGAGAATTATATTGGGCTATGTTTGCTCGGTACACCGAAAATGTCGCGAAGCCGCGTTGCTGAAGCTCTCAAGCTCGAGCTTGGTGGCCTGGTGGGCGTGATTTCAAGCCCGGGGCTCGCTCTGAAGCTCCTCTTGCAAAATGATCCCTACAAAGTGCCGGCTGCTAGGGATCTCCGTACTCCGCATACCATTCTGTGGAGACTTTCATACATCAGTAAATAATCCTTTCAGCGTTTTGTCAAATCTTCTAGACCCCAGGCCCAAAGGACAATGATGGGACATCACCTACTTTGACGTGGAGTTGTCCTCAGACTTTTGTAGTCGCGTCTGTGTGCGTTGGGAAGGACGAGGATCCTCGGCTTGCGAGCCATGGACATGTTTCCAGAACGCACAAAGAGCAACATCTCGATGCATCATGCCGACAACTGTTTCATCATACCCTGTCGCAGCTTGCCCGAAGAACCGGAGGAGACAAACATCTGCAAAGCCTCAGCAAAATCTAAGTCTCGCCTCTGCATGTTAGCAGTCGTTGCAGGAGGAAAGGTCCCAAACACAAACGGGGAACAATATCAACAAAGAATGACAACAATCATCGAAGGAAGATAACCATGACAACCGCCTACACACCACGGGGGGGGGGAAGGTCTGAGCAATCTCAGCAAAAGGAAGAACAGCAGTTACTGAAGGAAGAAGGGGGCAAGATCTGAAGCAAGATAGGCGCCCCACCAAAGGGGAGGAGCGAGAAGTTCTGACTAAAATCAAAAAGAGAAAGTTAACAATTATATTGGGATAATAGAAAATAAAATGGAAACTACTATAATGGGGTTATATGGGGTTTAGGGTTAGGGTTGGGGTTATATTGGGATAATGGAAAATAAAATGGAAACTACTAGTATAGTATAGTAGGGTATATTGGGGATGTATTGGAAACGCACCACATCGCAGGGGTGAAGATCTGAATGACCTCAGCAAAGTGCAGGTCTCGATGTTGCGCTAACTAACAGAATTCTGGCCATTGTGGGACTGCATGCTGGGAACTAACCATTGCGGTTAAAAGTGGGGTCGCAGCCCTGGATGATTTTTGGTTTATTTGAGAAACTCCCATAAAACTGAGAAAGTTGCGCTTTGAGATGTAGGAAAGCTGGATGTCTTGCAAGACATCCCAGAACAGAGTAGCGTGAGATGTTTAGGTATAGGGTTCAGGGCCCGCTATCCTTGAAAGAGAGCATGAACGAGCACCGTGGTTGCGGAGCACCCGCACATGCGGTGTGTACCATGTCACAGTTTGTCACGACAACGGCTTCTCCACACCTGCACAGGACTTGAAGCAAGAAAGCACACTCTAATCTCTGAAGCCTAAAACTTAGAGACTGGTTTCTTGCTTGGTTCCTTGTTGGCGTGGAATGCATTGCTTGCAGTCGCCGCCTGACCGTACCTGGGGCCAGCAAGCATTGTATCAAGAGGACCGGACTTGAAGAGGTTGTCTCCAAGACTCTTTAAGTTACAGTTCTATGTTCGCGGGCTAGTTTACGGCTTGGAGCAAAGCTCAAACCGCCAATCCGCATTTTGATGTTGTGAGCTGATGTGAGCGCTGGAACTTGCAAGTCATGTACTTCTGTTTGGCTTCAAGCCACCGAGTTCCATAAAGGGCACCCTACGTGTCCCTTTCTTGTGCCGGCAGCTGCGGCCTTGAACGCTTTGATTTCAGGCCGCTAGGAATGGGGTTCTCGCAGAAACTTGACAATGGTTTGTATGTGAGAGTTCAAACTTCTTGAGACTGCTTCTCAGTATGCTGACGGCTCTTTTCGCTCACCACTTTACTGCGACATGCCGAGGGTCTCTGGCAGGGCAGCGCAACATGGGACTGAGAACTTGCAAGCAGTGGAAGCTTTGAATGTTTGGCAAGCTCGTTGTGACGCTCAGCCGCTCAGCAGGTGGCCCTACTTTATGCACAGATCCGCCAGGGCTGGATCCTGCCTTGGAATACGCTGTCTTTCCCCTAGCTTGAGTCTGGTCTCTGTATGCCTACACGCCCGCATCCTTGCATAGACCCATTAGAAATTCAAGTTTCTGACCTGGTGAGCCTGGTGACGTTACACTAGAGGCCTTGACTGCCTGACAGCGCGATTTTGTTTGCAAAGGTTCACCTGAATCGTTGGTGGACAGTGCCAGGAAGGACACCGAGGAAATGCTATCGTCGTGTCCTACGAGCGCTCTGCGTTCAAAATCGTTGAATTCTCCGAGGAGGAGTTTGCCGGCAGAAGCATGATAACGCCAGGCAAGCTCGGAATACTCCAAAGTCAGTGCTTGTGCGGAAAAAAAAGGGCGCGTGGCGCTGCAGAAGCTTACCATCAATACGACGGACTTCTTTCGCAGCCTCAAGGTGGACAGCTTAGCATTGCTTCACAAAGGCGCGACGCCTGACGGAGAAGAAGACACGCGCAGACGAGCGATTTGCGATGGGCGAGAAGGCCGTGGTCTTCACCACATGATCATCGCGCGCATTTGAAGCATTGGTTTGTTGAATTATGAGAGGTTTGGTGACCCTTGGGGATAGCACGAAGCATCGTTGTATTAGTGTGCTGCGGCATCTGGAGTTTTCGTCATCAGCCTGTGCTAGAAACTGGCAACAATTTTTAGCGCGGTAGTCTACACCCCCGTGTCCTCCATGGTCCATGTAATTAATTACTTGCTTGAATGTACGACAGTGTCTAGGAGAGATGTGGATATTTGCTTCCACCATGCAACACTAATTCACACTAATTCTTCTGCGCTGCTGGGTAGGTCTCATGACTGCAGGGCCACCTGTTTGGTTTTAGCCCTTCTGCGAAAAGTGTCGTGGGAAGGTCACCGTGGGCTTCCAGACAGCAATCCAGAGGCAGCGGGCTCCCACCAGGTGTACGGCAGACTTGCTGCTGCTTAAGAGCTGCACCATCATCTTCAGACTTGCTTCTTGTTCTGATCGGTGCTGTACCAGCCCTTCGCAGCCTGGTTTATTTTGAGCCGCAATGGATTTGGTCTTTGGAGTAGCGGCCACACCGAGTCGGACACATGTGCCCTGCAAGTCGAGCGGGGCTGCCTAACAAGCTTCAGCACCACCACCCAGTAGCAGTTACAAAACGGACTCTCAACAAGGGTATAATATTGCGACCCTACACCATAGACCCTAACTAAATCCAAACCTACTAGGTGACTGTTGTAGGGTACGAGCAGCCTCCACTCCAACAAGGTAGTTGGTTTGACTTTGCACCAGCCGCCTCTGCCTGACCAGATGCCGGGACAGCGTCGGTGGCGCGTTGAAGCCGTTCCTGTCGACTTCTTGGTAACACTCTTGCGCATGCACTAGCGAATGCCCTGTTCAATCCCGTAGTCTGGGTCCAGCTTGAGCAGTTAGCTTCTGTGCTTTGGAGTGAAGACATGTGCTGAGCGCTCCTTTGCTGTTGCACCGCGAACCTTCAGAGCATGGTTCAATCAGACTTGGCATTAATGGGGTGTCCCAAAACATGGGGTACTTTTTGGGCGGTCCCTGTAACAAGGATTGTAGTATTTTGGGGTCTACTTTGGGGTCCTGCTATTTTGGGAAACTACCCATGCTGCTGTTGCTAGCATGTGCTCCTGAAGGAACATTCGGTTTGGAGCGGGTAACGGAGGACGGTCCAATATTGTTGTATCAGTCACTGTACAGGGGTCATTGTCTTGCCTACGTCTACGCACTGATCAAGGCTCGTATTATGGTTACAATGCTGCGGCCTTCAGTGCACCACCAATGTTTGAAGCTACGCGGCCAGAGACAACTCTACCAGAAAAAGCCAGTACGGCAGAATCAAGCCATGACTTCGCAAAACAAGGTCCTACGAATGGTGGAGCGAGGAGAGGTGCCACAGGCAGAGATCCCGGCATACTCTCGGTTGAAAGCAGTAAATCCTGGCACACGCATGCACCACTTGTTGTTGCTGCTGCCGCCGCCTCCTCATCTTGAGGTTTCAATGCTCAGTTTGATCCTTGACATCGCGTGTGTGGGGTTTGATGCACCTGAGGGTGTAGACAGATGAAGCAACGATGCGCCCAGAGAATTTACCCCGAACCCGCGCCTTCAACTCTATCGGGTCACTGCTTTGGCTGGAATTTCATGTTACCTTGACGGATAGCTTGACACGGTTGATGGATAAAATCTTGGACCGCTTGGGTCCCCTGAGTTACTGTGTTTGAGGTGGTAATAATAATGTCCTGATATCCTCCATCCCTTCATGAACAGTTGCTTGCTCTTCAAGGATGGGCTTGGATGTCGGTGATCCACCGTGCCTGGCGTTGCAATGGTGGAACCCCGACCCTGGCTGGGAGCCTCAGATCCTGGCTTAGTGACTTCGTGCTATTGAGTGGATACGGTCGCTGTAAGCAAGCGTTTGCTTCAAACTGCCCTTATGTCTGCACGTCAGGTAACCATGGAATCAATGAATCCATCAACGAATCCAAGTGTCATCTTCACTTCTTTTTTTTAATGCCAATGCTTTCTTACTGAAGACGCTAAGAGCATTTTTACTTTGTGAGATACCTACACGAGCACCTATGCCGGCCAGCCGCGTCTCCTTGCTGGATGTCTTTGTGCTTCACCTGCTATGTGAGGTCAGAATGGCCGACAGGTCACATGTGAGTTTCCCTCAATATTCCGGGTTGCAGACTGCCAGGTAAGGAAGGCTTGGTCTACGCCATGGACTCAGTTGCTGGCACGCTGGATCAAGAAGCTGTCGGAGGATGAATTTCCTTCAATAGGCTCCCGTTGAGTATTGTTGCATCGCTTGATCTGGCCCTTGATTACATGATCTACTGAATAAGTGAGGAGCAAGTTTTCTCATACGATCTACTGAATAAGTGAGGAGCAAGTTTTCTCATACGATCTTGACCCAGGTGTCAGCGGCAGATGCATGTTCCCAAGCCCCATCCCAAAAGGTTTTGTGGGAGTGCCAAACAACATCCCCCTGAGACAAATGTACTTTCCTTTCGTGGATCTTGGACACTGAAGTGTTTCGTTTACAGATCCCATAATAGCACCAGAACATTTTAGGGTGTGTATCTAAATATATATATATGTATAGATCTACATCTGTATATTTTTCTATACACACACGGTTACCTGGAAGTAGACTCGAAATGTGATTGCGGGCCGTACAGGTCTGCCCTGCGACCCTGCAAGACCTGATGCAGGTGCCGTAGCATGTGACAGAGTGGTTGCGTTGATGCATTAGCCCGTAGGGTGGTTATAGTGGACATACAGGGTTTCGGGATGTTGCTGCCAGAAAATTGAAACTTACATGGGAACTGAATTGTATAGTGGTTTGTTGGGATTAGGGTTTCAGACAGACAGAGGCCACCTTTTTAAGGGGTGCCTAAAAAGGAGGATTATGGTATCTTGGGGTCTGTACGGGGCCCGCCCCACATTGCTCGAGATCCCCGACCCTCAGGTTTTAATCTTGGAGTCAGTCCATATCCAACAGAAAAGAAACCCAAGAGAATCGCTACATTCTATGTCCCAAGCAGTCTCTGCTTGCCCCTTGCAATCTTGAAACTTCTTTAAAAAAGTGGTCGAAACTAATCGTAGGTGCTGGGCCACTCCGCGCCGGAGGTCCTCCAAGCGCCTCGCCAGATGTGCATGGCTGTCAGGTTCTTTCTTGGGACACTTACAGTAGCATTGTCCTCTTCCTCGGGCCCTACCATGCATAGCTAGCTCGATTGTTGCTAGTATTGTGACGGTGTTCTGGCCACACCCTCTGTCGCTGCTAGCCATCGTGCTACTAGATGTATTTTTGTGGCGCAGTGACCTCTAGCAAGTTGAGCAAGCTGACAACACCAGAACACCATCGGGCCACATTGGGCCTCATGTTGAACGCAGAGCTCCAGCCTCCTGAGGCCGGGCCCCAGTCAGAGAACGGTCTGGGTATCTTCGCCAATCTCGACACGACGCTTCGCGCCGCCCTCAGAGCAGCTTCAAGGCTTCTTTGCCCAAGAAAACGCCCGGCGCTTGTGACGCAAAGAATGAAACCTGGTCCGGTCTGTGCAAGTCAGGCAAATAGGAGTCGTAAGCAGCTTTGCATCCTCCACGAGCAAAGCATTTGATGGCACAACGTCTGAAATTGCTGTTCGAAGACTTGTTTCTGACTGCTAGATGTCTAAGATATCCGTGAAGAAGAGCAGCCCTGGCAGGCCTGGATGATGGCGCGTCACTCAGGCATTGCCTGCATCGCCCAGTCCATTTGGCGAAGGCTTGACTTCCACTAACTCACAAGATGAGTGTGAGGCAGGATATGTGGTTGACAGTGACTGGCCGCTACTAAGACCCGCGGGACATTGCAGCGACGCTTTTCATGCAGCTGTTGACTCAGATGGATGAAGTCTTGTATATTCAAGGAGCTCTTCGCAGTTGCTTTGCTTCCTTAGTTTATCAGAAAGGCCATGTGTCTGACTGAGCTCACAATGAAGCCCGCTTGCCATGCTTGCCGCCCCCAAGGTTGCGCGATGGCGGGGTGCCTCAGACCCTCTGAGTGAACAAACCTTTTGCAGCCGGGGAGGTTGCCATTCTGCAGACTTGCCTTGATTATGGCAAAGAGGCTCTTCAGGCAATTCCAGGACTTGTTGCTCTTTTCGATATCCTACGTCCTAGACAGAGCATACAAAGCCTTACAGGGACAAGCCCCGCATAACAGGGATCTTGCCAGCGTGGTGCGCATGCAGCCAGACAGGTCGTTGTCGCCTGGCGGTGGAAGCGGGGCGGTTGCACAGAGTGGGAGGCTTAGCGAGTTCCTTCCCACTGCCACAGCCGCTGCCATGACCACCGTCCTCCTCCTACAGCTATTGTCACTGCCAGTACAACTTCTGCTGTGATCACGCCCTAAGAGTTTTCTGTTAGAAGCCGCAGCTGAATATTGATCTCCACCTCCCAAATGTTTTGTGGTCGTATGGGTCTTTGTGGTTGGGAGCATTGGGATAAAATGGCTGCACTCTGAGCATTTTTGGGAACAGTTTGCCACTTTCGTACTCCGGCTGTCAGTGCCTGTAAGTGACAAAGTAAGTGCCGCTCTTGATGCGGGACTCGCCTTTAAATCCCCCTCCACTGTTCAAGTCAACTTTCACGGGAGTGGCCCTTAAATGGTAGTTGTATTCTCATTTTGCCACGGTTGTTGTATTTGTGACTCTTCCTGCCTTGGTCACTGAATCATCGGGAGCTGATTTGCTTTTTGAGGCTCAACTGCACTTCAAGCTGTAAGTTGGAGTTGCCAGTATTGTTATTCGGACACAGCAGCCAGAACAACTCCCCTTTTCCAGGTGGTAGACCTCCTGGTACTCCGTGCTCGCCTTATTGCCCAGCGTGGTGTGGTTGCTTGACTCTATAGATGTGGCATTTGAAATGTGAATGTCGTTAAGCAAGTGCGACGTGAACTTACACCTTCGGGGTGAGTCCCGGGGCTCGCTTTCCAGTCTCGATGGCAAGCAAGGTGGACACCGTATCAGTCCAAAAAGCTTGGAGCAGTTCAGTTTGCACCAAGTAGGTCTGCAACGATCCCAGTGTTTTTCCAGCCAAGCGATCCGTGTTTGGAGGTGTTCGGTCTCCACAAGGAAAGTTCCTCGTGGCGAACCTGGCAGGGATCACTTCCATTTCGAACAGGTGTGCAGAAGTAATATATTGGCAATGGCTGCCGCTGTTGACGGTGGCGATGCAAGGGCAGCAGCACCCCTACTACCTCAATCGCCAGCGAATGGATATATAGGGTTATATAGGGTATATATATATATAGGGGTTATATTGGGATAATGGAAAAGAAAATGGAAACTACAGGGATTATATAGGGTTATATAGGGTTATATAGGGTATATATATATATATATAGGGACCTGTAAGGATCGGCCCTGTTTGGTATGAAGGCTTTATCGGTGCACCTCAGTGTTATACCTTTATACCTTCAGATTTCCAGAATTGATTGCCTCTTCCCTCACGTGCGGTGTGTTAACAAGCGGTCCTCCCAAAGTGAGAGTTCCTTGGCTTTGGTATAAGGGAACCTGACCTAATTCTGACGAAAACCATTTTGATGCAACAGTCTTGAACACATTCAGCGCTGCCGCCCGCCGCATGAAGTCATGATGCTCTTTCACTTCAGAGCCCTATTTTGGTAATTCTCCAAAATGAGGGGACCCCAATATAATATAGGGGATCCATTGGGGGTATATTGGGACAATGGAAAATAAAATGGAAACTACTATATATATGGTTATATGGTAGTTCCTCTAGATAAGGGGACCTCAAGTTTCTTTTTCTGAGAGTTCCTCTCAACAATCCCGCATAGGAACCCCTCGATGATCGCCTCGTAATGCGCAATACATCTCTATGGTCCGATAGGCATCCCTACCCGTAGACACCAACATAGTGGTTCCACAAAATTAGGGGTACTTTTTTGGGGGCCCCTCATAATAAGTATCCCCCCGTATAGGGAAACTACCTTATAATCCTATACAATATAGTAGTTTCCATTTCATTGTCCATTATCCCGATATAGCCCCAATATATACCCTACCATTTTGAGAAACTGCCAAACCTCGAAGCCTCCCAGATTGGCGGCGAACGGATCTTCACTTCTGAAGCGAGTCGAGAGGCTCCTTGGAGGGATGCTGCAGGGGGATAGAGGGGTCATAATATAGGGATTTATACAGGGGTAGATAGGGATTATATAAGGGTAATATAGGGATATCCCTTTAAAAAACAAAATTCACATTAAGAGGGCCCAGGATTTGGAGAAACACTTGTCAGTGGGCATCTGCTTGGTTCAAAAGGCAAGGTTGATGGATGCCACTTGGAAGTGCTTTGCCCAATTTCGTCCCTACACTGTTGCTCTTATTCGGGTAGCTTCCCCAAATAGGGGGACCCCAATATAGACTCCAAGATGCTATAGTCCTTATCATGGGGATCCCCGAAATGGTACCCTAATTTCAGGAAACCTCCATTCATTGCGGGCTGAGTTTCGTGCGGTCCCTTCACCAACACCACAGGCACACTGAAGGCATGCTGTCCTGGGCACTTTCCCCAAAAAGGCCCGTGGAGTACCCAAAAAAGCAATACTAGATCCTACACTATAAGGAACCTGTAAAAGAAGTACCCAAGAATCAACGCCCACAGTCTTGAGCATAGCCTGGAGCATAGCCATACTGGTGGTTCGTAAGGATTTTAGGAAATAATCCCTTTATAAGCAATTTTACCCTATTCCCTACTAACCACCTGTGAGTGACCCATGTGTATGCAAGGCTGCAGTTGAAGCGAAGCTCCGCGCTGAGGCAGCGTCCCGGGAAGAAGGATGCTCTGGGGGTTTCCATGGGTTTAGGGTTTAGGGTGGGGCCCCAATGTAGACCCGACATACTAGAATGCTTTCTGTACAGGGCTACACCTCAGAACGAACAACCTCGAATCTTTGGAAACCCCATCTCTCAAAATCCTGCCCCTTAATGCTGACTCCCCTGCATCCCCTGACATTAGATATTCTCTTTCCAACATATTAAGGTCTCGTAGAAAGAATATTTCATGTTAGGATGTGGGGGAGTCCCTTGCCTCAGCACCTTGTCCTACCATATGGGTTCTCATAAGAAGTAACGTATATTCAGGTTCACATTGAGGTTTATGTTGGGACCTCCCATGTTTGGGGAGCTCCCATGTCCTTGTACTTCTGCACTGTTCTCGAAGGAGCAATACTGGAGCATTTATGACAAGGACAAGAAAACTACCCCGCTATTACTTTCTAGCCAGTCGTGGCCTTGACAATTGAAACCTGGCCTGCGCACATCCGTCAGGCTGGAGATAGTGATGGTGAAGACGAAGGGTGTCTTGGCTTATCTCGTCAAGAGACTGGCTAAAAAGGGGATGTTTGGACTGGACTGTGGGAAAGATGACTTGGCCCTACCCAAAGACGGTGGCTGCAGCTGGCCGGTCGTAAGGGCTGTTTGGAAAGGGCAACCTGCCTGCTGCCCCGTTCCCTCAAGGCCAGCGTGTCCGGGTGCACGGCACATCATCAAACCCCAGGCACGAAGGAACCGTGTTTGCAAGCCTACTTAAGCAGAGGAGAAGAAGCGGTGCCGAATCCCGGCCTGCCAGCAGGAGTTTCGCCTCTCTTCTCCACTTAGAAGATGTAGAATTCCATCCTAAACTCTAAGCCTTAAACGCTATCCTCATGTTTGCCCTCTAAGGACTCATCTCGCTGGCGCCAGGCCGCAACATCTGCGCATTGAATCGTGAGTTTCCACCAGGAAAGAGGGAGGACATCGAGTTCCAGGAAAAAACCATTGATGTCATCCTGGATTGCTCTGGAGCCACAATGCATTTTCAGTCAGTTGCTTTGGATTCGGAGCCAGCTGAGAAGTGTTCATGCCCTGAGCGAGCTGGTATGCGGTTGTAGTATCCCACCAGCAGGCTCGCTGCGGCACAGATCATGGTCATGAATCTTGATGAGCTGCGGCCTTGACAAATGCCTGGAATTCCTTCGCTGCATTCCCTAGACTGTTGATACCAAAAAGCCTGCATGGCTCTAGTATATACTACTAGAACAGTGTAATTGACAAGGTTTAGGGTAATTACTGAGGGCCATTCTGGATTTCCAGTATCCCCCGCATCATATGCAATACCTACACATGTTTATATGCAGGAGTAGTTTCTATTTCATCTTCCATTTGATTTCCATATGATTCTCCATTATTGCGATACCAAGCATTTGCGCTATGGGTAGGGTTTGGTGACTTGTCTCGTCCGCTATTCAATCCCGCGTGGAGGTGTCTGTAAGGCAGGCACTGACTTAAAGCAACCATGCCTTCACGAGGCTGAAAAAGGTGTGACCGATGATTACCAGCTGCCACCCATGACTTTCAAGCATCCCTTCCGTGTTTGATTCATCATGTGAAGACGGTCTGAAGTCAGGCGGTCAAAAACAGCTGCAAGCACTTGGAGAGGGTTGAGGCAAAGCTACTCGATCCCAAAGAGTGCCGATAGGCCACATGTGGCAGAGCTACTGTGTTGCCTTCAGATTAACCGGCTTGAGATGCAAGAAGAGCTAAATGGCTTCGCCTTTGTAAAGGAAAGTTGCTGGCCACTTGATGACGCAGCTGGAGGGACAGAAGTGGCAGCGAAATCTCAACATTCTTGAAGGCATTCTGGGTGGCTTATGCATCCAGCAATTGAGTGTAAGGCCAAAGTATGCGGGCATACTCACATCCGAACATCCCCCATGGCATTCTACCCATCGTGCTTATAGTGGTCCCTATACAATGCAAAGTCATGTTTCAATTTCCATCTTCTGTTGCATTCCCCTGTAAATCCACATATAACTCCCATACCCCCATGTACTAGTAGTTTCCACTGTCTTCTCCATTCCTTCGATGTCTGTTGGTTGGGGCTATATAGCCATCCTGCCAAGGCAGCGGGCCAAGCCAAAGAAGCAACAGCAGGCCTGTTGGAGAGCACTGAACATAGGTTTATATAGGGGTTATGTGAGGGGATTATCCTGGGGTTATATGGGGTTTTACTGGGCTCATATAGGAACTAGGGGTTCTGTAGGGCCAGTGGAGTGCTTTAGGGCCCATTTGCCACCAAACACGAACAGGAGGACAACCCTCTCGACACGCGCCGGTACTGGCGCTTTCCAACAACCGTGAGACCACTAGGCAGGAGCCCGGAGGGATGTAGGCTTCTAGGCCAGGCGTGATTTTTGCAAGGCAGACCGTCAAGACTCCTTGTCTTCCAGAATATTTTTTTCTGGTAGCGACTGTTCTATTCCCTGGGAAGCTTCGAGCAGTTCTCTGGCACGGATCCTGACGCTTGTTCCTCCGCATCCGGCAAGCTGCTCCGCTTCAAGAAGTCTCAGTACCGTCGAACTGCAATAGCATCACATCATGCAGTACCCCGACCAGCAGAGTTGAGTGCAAGAGTTTGAGTCATGTTATGGCTTGTTTTGCCGGCCTGTTCGCCACAAGGCTTCGGGTGGCAGATGTTGGTGCCCGGTGCCTTGCAATAACTCAAAAGCCCTCCTGAGAGTCACTGCTCCTAAATCCGACTGACAAGATCACCTTTGAGCTTCTGAGCCAGTAGGCTGAAAAACACCACCTGCCCTACTGGTGCTTAAGGTGGACTGGGGGGGACCCGTGTTTTTTTTTTTTTTTTTT
>CAJNIZ010045849.1:0-12497 GCA_905231905.1 Symbiodinium pilosum
CGTGCCCAAGGTTTGAATCCGAGATTAGTGCACCCTAAGGGTCCAAGCGGTCCAAGTACCTAATAATCATATACTTACCCCACTCCTGTATTATAAGTACTATTACCCAAAACTTGAGTACCTAATTATTGGGTGCTTGGACCCTCTGGGTATAGTCTTAAGTCCTAGTATCCCCCTTAGTAACCCCTATACTACTCCCCTATATAATCCTCTATATGTCACATTGTCGTATGAGAGTTTGGATGCAAGGCGGTTCTGACAATCTGGATCCTTTTGAAGATGTGGGTCCGGATTTATCCAAATGATCAGCGATAAAAATCCCTAGAAGGCCCCACATGCTGGGCTAGGAAAGGGGCCCAAGTTGTTGGAGAATGTCCCACATGTTGTTGGCACTTTTGCTTCATGCGTAGCTATAACTGGGGTTATTAGTAGGCTAGGAGAACCAGGGTGAGAACCGATTGGTTACCAGTGTGTACGAGACTCTGACAAATGGCGCTATGACTTGCAACAATACACAGTATATGTGTGGACATGTGCGTGCGTGTCTCCCATTCACTTGCTACCTTGAAACTCATAAACTTCCAACGTCTAACTTTACTTCATCCACCGTAGTATTTGGAAGGAAGGCCTTGTAGAAGCCCAGTCCAACTGTTCTACGTCTGTCTACTGAAAATACATGAGGGAATTTCTCAGCATAGGGGCCCACATTTCCCCCAAGTATTATCATCCTTGTTACCCTCCCCCCCCCCATCAACAATAACACTAAAACAAACTCATCGGTCCAACAAAAACATTGAGGGTTGCTGTTTGGTGGCGGGCGCAAGTAAGATACTAGCCCAACCTTTCTTGAAATGAGCTATAGTCTAAACTCGTTAAAGGGGGCTATTTCGGGTATTGTGGAGGGTAATATGATTTGGGTAATTAAGGGGGATACTGCGAGTTTAGACTATAGCTCACACGAAAGCAAGGAAAACACAGGCTCGAGACCGCACCCAAAGGCCTATAGACCTTGCGCTCAAACGCTAGCTTTGTAGCCAAGAGAAGTGGTAATTTTCCGGGACTTCCCATTGTGATGAAATTCAGAAAAGCAAAGCCGGCAGGTAAGCACCCATTAAGAGCTACTGTTCCTACTGTATCATAATATTTGAACTTGGAGACCTCCCATCACCCCTAATACCAAATACGTCCGCCATTCATCAGGTCTCTTGCCGGGAGTCGTTAATACTGGGGCTGGAGGGGTTGGTCAATAAGTATATACCCTAAGCCCTAAGCCCTAAGGCTCGAAGGACTCAGATTTGAAGGAATTTCGGCTGAAAGTCCATGATCTATGAGGTCTTCAAGTAATTCTGAGCCTCAGGGTAAACCGTTACAGACGGGCCGTCTGGCATGCTTATTACGGAAATGGGAGAATGGGTTTAGGGTTGGATCCATGTTCAATGCCTATATGAGCTACAGTCAATATTTCTTACATATTGATTTAGCGGACATGGACTCCTTTAGGCCCTATGTCCACTGTTAAAGGGCCCTTAAGGCGAATATTGTCCGGAAGCGCACACGAATGGTGCCAGAGGCGTATAAGCAAATATGGGCAGTAGCACGTATGTAATTGAAAACACGATTGCTTGCCCCCCCAAATGGGGTGATAGTAAGATCATCATGCATATCCTAGCATGTAAGTTTTGCTACTTCCTGAGACTACCTTTGATCCAAGACTTGACATGAACCTTGAAACTAAATTGAACCACCTGAGAACCCTGGACTCTAAACCGCTTGGTCAGGAGAATCCTAACAAGGAGAATGATAATGTTTGTAATAACAAGAGCAATCATAACAAAAATGACGCAAACACCAAGGAGCTAATGCAAAAACAGTAGTAATGGGGTTTCTTAGCTGTGCCTGCCGTGCTCTTGACGCCCAAGCAAGGCTGAAACCCTTCAGCAAGAAGACCGACCTGTGTACGGTGCGGGGTTTAGTCCAAACTCCTGGTACCCCCCGTAATCCGCCCAATAAGAGACCCCTATGTCATCCCCTATATAGCTCGCCTTTCAGGAGTTAGACTGCAGCTCATCTGGGGTTTAGGGTGGTCTAGGGTGTAGGGCTTAGGAATGTCAACCTCAAACACATATGGAGGCTGAAATGATTACCAAGATCATGTCGAAGTCTAGTTGTGGTGGCTTTTACTATAATTTCATACAACTAAGGAACAAACGACCATGAATATTGAATAAAGGCAACTGCTGAGGCTCCTACACCATGGGGTTAAGGCGGTTTAGGGTGTAGGGTTGGGAGTTCAGCGTTTTAGAGCTTGCGGTGGCTTTGGACCTTCCTTATTTGATTTGAGATTGCGGGGCGGTGTGGTGGGATTTAGGAGCTCAGGATTTGAGAGTTCCCAAAACCCTGAATCCTAAGCCCTAAACCCTGAACCATAGGAGGTCCTTGAATCTGGGGTAGCTTTAGGGATGCACAGGAGTAATGGGAGGATAAGTGCCCCTGCTTGGCGAGTACATCTTGTCTGGATTTGAGCGGATTGCGTTTGGGCATTGGATGACCATTTCAGGGGTACGAGGTTGCGGCAGTTGCCAACGGTTTTGAGGAGGAGTTCTTGTCAGATGTTTGTGGGTTGGGGCCTGAAGGATAGGATGTAGAGGGTGATGCACTCGAACACCAAGTCACGTAGCCAAACATGCGGGACAACCATGCCCCCAAACCGTGTTGCAAGGACTTCAAGACAACCTGTTAAGTCATTAGCAAGAATCAAGAAAGAAATAAGAAAATTAAAAGAACACTACATAGCTAAATATAAAGTACTATTCACGCTTTACAGTTTAGGCGTAATGTGAATCAAATGGAAAAGAAATGGAAAATGACACCGAAACTGCGTTTATATAGTGGCTAAATGAAGGCCTCTGTAGGTTATGGGGGATAAAATAGGTACTACCTGATCAAATAGGGCTATATAAGCACTCTAGAAGGTTGATATAAGGTAATGGAACTAGGGGCCCTAAACCCTAAAACCTCAAACCCAATTAAACCCTACATTCTAATCCCGAAGCCAATGGGGACTAGGGGCCCCGTCTAGGGGTCCCTCCAAATCACCCTTGACACGTAGGGGATTCATGCCAAGCGGAAGTAGAAGGCATATCCAAGGCTGTCAGAATTATGGTCCTTTGTTGGGAACCCCGTAGATCAGTGAAGCTCTACCCACACGCTCACCCATAGGTACATCCTTGTCGATGTAATCCCATCCCCTTGATATGAAACCCCACCGCCTCCTAACAACAAGTATTCTTGTGTACTGTAGTCATTCACGGGGGGCATGTCACTCTTGGGGGGTGACGCGGGGGGGCGGATAGTCGAATGTAGACTCATGATTAATACACCCCCTCTTATTAGGGAATAGGGATCCTACTAGTAAGGCCCTTAAAAGGCGGGGGCTTGTAAATCATGGGTCTACATTATTCTGACGGGATACCCCAACAAAAACTTGGTTGAAGCCTCTGTGAGCAGGATACGTCAGGAATCCAATGCCATCCCTGCTACTGTCTCGGTTCCTGGGCCTGCACAGGCCACACAGCGATATAGTAAATGATAGGGTTTCCTTATCAGAGTAGCTTAATTTTGGTTCCTTCACAGCAACCTAGTAACCCTGTAAAGACTTCTTCCCTGAAATAACAAACTTCACACAAGTTCTGTTCGAGCACTGCAAGGGGAATGCAATTGCTTAGGGCGATAGGCTGCGAAGCCCGAACTTCCGACAATTCGACCTCCAAACCCTCTTCACCTTACTGTGGTGTGGTAGGGAGAAAGGGTAAGCTATGATATGGGGATTATAAGGGTAGTTTCCAAAATTAGGGTCCCATTCTAGTATCCCCAAATATTCGGTGCCGTAATATAATCTATAACCAAAAGGGGCCCGTAATTTTGAGAACAACCCATGTAGGGGAAATACTCCTTTATTCCCCACTAAGAACCAGTAGGTTAACCCTACACCCCGCAGGTGACATAGCTAAACCCTGGACTCCAAGCCCTCAACCCGAAACCCCAAACCCTAAACCCTGAACCCTGGCCATAAACTATGAACTGTAGGGTTTAGGGATTTCCGGGGAGTGGTGTTTAGTGGATTTGCCTTGCCTGGGGTGCGTAGGTCGTGCCGTAGAATTCCACCTGCCAGGTGTGATGGAAACTTAGGGGTGAGCCTACCAGGACCCTCCTAGGGTTTAGGGTTTAGGGGGTAATTTTGGGGGTATATTGGGGTTATATTGGGACAACGGAAAATAAAATGGAAACTTCGATTTAGGGTTTAGGGTTTAGTTAGTACTCTCAAATTTGGGTTGTAGGGCCGCTAATTTATTCGGTACTTAGGCATAGATAGAGTAACTAGAGGTTAGTGAGAGGGTTTAGGATGGGCTGAACCTAAAGTCTACTCATGAAAGTAATAAGGGGCATTTTCTAACCACGCATGGGTACATGGCAGGTTGTCAGATTCTTGGTCCTTTTTTGGCCCCTATTCAAATGCGGCCCTAAAACATGAGCTACCTAAAATGGGACCAAAGTTTTGATAACTCCCCGAACAAATGCTGAGCATGATCGGGAGCCTACGGCTCATAGGGGTCAATAATATGGAGATGGTGGTAAAACAGGGTTCAGGGTTTTGGATAATAAGAAGATTTTGGTAACCCCAACCCCTATAGAGAGGACCCTATAAGAGCCACATCTTAGTCAGAAGGTCCTTATGATAGGGGATTACAAAAACAGTGAGCCTTTCCCTACGTAGGTTTCTAGACCCTAGCCTGCAAGATACAAAGGATAACCTAACTGCGGAGGAAGCCTTGCAATAATTCCCTGGGGTCGCCAGGCAACTTTAAAAGCCCAGAAAGATCTACTGAACAGTAAAGGGAAACGCTCAGGCAGGGGAAGTTCAATTTTTGGTGCAACGAATACCCAAAGCTGTTAATACTGAACCGGGAAATTCTGCTCGCATAGTAGCTTGAGGACCGATATGGACCTGCAAGCTGGCTTGATTAAAAAGCCCAAGTGCGGGATTGGACCGGACAACAACATGACTATAAGTTTTAATCTTTTCGCGCCCTCTTCTGGATACTCGAATACTAGGGGCTGAAACATGACGGTGGCCCCCAGGGGCTCAGAATTTGGGGCAGCCCACCCACAGAAGCAACAGAATTCTAACCCTATTTATAATCCCTTAACTGGACTCATTCATGTTACCCTAAGTAGGGTTATATGCCCAATTATACAATGATTACTGAGCCCGATGGGCCTCCAAGTACTGTAAACCCCAGCAAGTCGGGCGCCTCAAAAACGTATCTACCAGTTCCCTTCTGCGCCATTGCCGGGTAGCCCACTGTGATCCTCAGCAGCTAACGGCTACTGCTTGGGGGTTACGGCTCGAATGTAACAGAAGGCAACAGAAGGATGACAGAAGATGTGGAGTATGTTTCTTTAGCGTCTCCTAGGGTTCTAGTATCCTGGCGCTCTGATCCTGTGAGGCGCCGCATAACCTAAAGATTATCCATTTTCTGGAATCCAGAAGCCCACCATTTTGGAAATCAGCTCTATGACCCTGATCCTTCTAATTACTTTGATGTGCCTTGATGATTTTGTGATTTCTGTTGACGCTTTACGGGAATGACGCGGGTGTCCTCTTGTCACGGAACGTGCGGCAGCAATACAGAACCAACTTAACTACCCGGAACAGAGTAGCTGATCTGTCACAGCAGGCAACTTCATGACATGCCCTAAGACTTGCGCTAAGTCGTGATAAGATCGAAGCCGCCCCAAAATCCTCAGCCCTTATCCGGCTAGTCATGTGATAGCAAACTCCTCAGACTGTCGGAGCACCCCAAGAGCATTTGTTGGTCCTATTCTGGGTTGCTGTTAAGGAGCTGAAACGAAGTTGCCATATGATGGGTATCTAATAATTCATAGGGTTTCCTTGTTATGGTAACTCAATTTAAGCTAGTTCCTAAACAGCAACCTAAGTTGCCATATTATGGGTATCTAGTAATTACTAGGGTGGCCTTGTGATGGTAACTTAATTTAAGTTCCTTAACAGCAACCGATCAAGTTAGTCTAAGCCAGCCAACTAAGATTCCGGTAGCTGGACTAGTTTCCACAAACACCACAGGGAAGAGGGTTGGGGCATCTGATTTTCGATTCCAATCCTAGCTATAGAGCCCATAGACCCCGGAGTCTCTACGTGGCAAAGCCAAGGGAAGTAGCAAAGATTCAAAGATCCAGTGGCAATCACGTTCATGATCGACAGAAGCACAGGCTATGCTGTTAGCTTAAATTACAGTACTAAAATGAGGAAACGCTTTGTATTACTACATACACATAGTACGGCAACTTTTTTAGTTCCTCGGTTCGCAAAATGCACTTGCATCTTAGCCTAATATGCGGAATCCAGACAGAATCCACCCGAGCTAGATCCTCAAAACCTCAAGCTCCTACACATTCCTGGATATTCCTTTAGGATATAGCCTTCAGCATTTAGGGAGAACTACAGAATCCTTGCATATGCCAGCAACGCAGAAGCAATCCCTTGGAGCCTAGCAAGTTGCCATCCTGATTACTCTAAGCCCTAAACGCGCACCTCTAGGGCTTAAGACATTCTATCGTCGCCCTTAAGTAGATAGTATAGGGTTATGTGATCTATAGGGATTGGAAAGAAAATGGAAACTACTATGTAGGGTTTAGGATATAGTCCCCTTAAGTAGATAGAATATGGCTTTAGGTGCATTATAAGATCCCCATATACCCCGTATTCTGCCTACATAAGGGCACTATAGGCTTTAGGATGGTCGCAGGTGACGTAGGGCAACATAGGCGCGAAACAGCCGGCTCTCACTGTATGGGTAACTGGGCTTCTAGGAAGCCTAAACCCTGAATCCAGAGCTCCGAAGCCCTACGCGCCCAGCCCCAAACCATAAACCCCAAGCCCCTTAACCCCAAGCGAGCTACTGTCTAAACCCCTAGTATCCCCCTTAATAACCCCTACAGCAATCCCCTATAGAAACCCCTATATAACCCCCTTTAGGGAGTTTAGACTACAGCTCAAGCCATTAGCTTCAACCCAAGCCCCGAACCCGACGCTTTAAACCTAAGCCCTGACCCCCCCCAAAAATGAAAAAATCCCCATCTGCAGCCAAGCGGCCACTCCTTCACGCAATCTTCCGACTCGCCCCTAAAGCAGTGCTTGTGGCACAGGGTTTAGGGTGTAGGGTTATAGCGATGGTTGCAGAATCTTGCTGGTGCGCAAGAGGGATCGAAGGAGTGAAAAAGGACATGGAATCTTCCGAGCGAGGGAGTGTAGGGTCTAGCTTGCTCAAGGGGAATTGGAGGATGGAAGCTGGGTACTAGTGTGCAGGATACAAAGGGATCCACTCCCCACTCTCGCTTCAGTGAGGTAGAGGGGGAGTTGCCAGTGGTTAGCGCTTAGGGAGACTGACATTGTTTGCCCTGAAGGCCTAGTCCTCATACTAATCTGAAACACGCATTCACAACCACACATCTCAACAACTGTCTGATCCCCGAGCCACGCTTCCAAGTACAAGCTCATGTAGCTTAGATGCCAACTCCCACAAGCTGACAAGCCGGTACTGAAATTCACCAGACTGCATGAGGCCTGATCTACTCGCCGTCTGAAAAGTACACTTATGTTCGGGGATTTTACATGCGCCCACCGATGGAAAGCCGTCCACATGTTCCTGCATCAATGAAAGAGGTTATAGCAGGTGCACACTGTTCCTGTGACTTACTCCGTGTTTCTGTTCATGTGGAACCTTCAGTGGTTTTCTAGCGTGCCAAACAGAAGGAGAAGGGCCATTTGGAGGCCGGGAGTCTATGCCAAGGAAGATCCTACCCTAAACTCTAAACCTTAAACCCCTAAACCCCAACCCTAAACCCTAAACCCACCCAATCCCGTTGTCCCTGATGAGGGTTTGGAAAGAATCCCTCTTTGTGACGGATTTAATCGAGGCGTAGACTCTTCATCTAGATTTATGTGTGTATGTTGCCTCTTTTTTGGGGGCCCTAGTGGTAGCTATGTGAGCTATAGTCTACACTCCTAGTATCCCCCTTAAATAAATCCTGTAATGCTCCCCTATATAACCCCCTATATAAACCCAATATCGCCCTAATATTTACCCTCTATACTACAGTAAATTCCATTTTCTTTTCCATTTTCCCAATCTAGCCACAATATCATCCTACTATTACCTCAATGGGCCCCCATTAGCCCTAGAAGTCAACTTTTACGGAGTTTCGACTATAGCTCACGTTTGGACCTAATTAAACCTTAAACCCCTAAACCCTAAACCCCTAAACCCTAAATCCCAAACCCTAGACCCTAAACCCTAATTTGGAGCCAACCTTGCAGGGAACCTCAACTTCAGCTTGCTTGGACCCCTCAACCCACAGCACTGTGACCTTTGATTATTTCGTGAAAATGGTAATGGTACTCACGGTGGTGGTAGTAGTAGTAGTAGTAGGAGGAATAGGACTAGTAACAGTGATAGGAATGGTATTGGTAAGAATAACATATGGGGATTCAAGTACTAGTAAGAACTGCAATAGTCATATAGGAATAGGAGTAGGATTAAGAAATATAATAATCATAGTAAGAATAATTGTAACAGCCATAGCAAAAAATAGTAAGCCCCTGTGGCGTCAAAGGTCCCCTTAAGGATTGTATAGGGGGGTTTAGCATCAGGATTTAGGGTTTAAGGTTAAGAGTAAAGGGTCCATGTAGGAAGATCATATATACTTAGGGCCCAAAGGGTTTCCTATATACCTACTCTGCGTCCCAAGTATACACTATATAGCTACAGAGACTCTTTGGCATTGGCAATGACAGCCCAAAACCAAGTTTCTGACAAGCGGCACTCCCCCAAACGAACCTGGAACCTACTACCTGAAAACAGAGCCATTCTCTAAGGCCCCTATATGAAGTTCCATTCTTATGACAGGGAAAAATGCTGAGCCAGACCCAAAATCTAACTCCTTTAAAGGACACGTGGGGTTCAATTCAGAATATCGTAGTTTCCATTTTCCAATTATCCCAATATACCCGAAATATAACCCTAATATTAATTAGATAACAGGTTCTAGGGTGACCAAGACTTCTAAAATCCCCAAAAAGGGTACAGATGCTAAAATAGGTACACAGCCCTGCTGTATGGGCACGTAGATTACTGGAGTCAGAGCTTATGGTTCAGGGTGGCTTTGGGTGGCTTCGAGCATCTTAAGCACATGCAGTGTAGCGATGATCTTTCAGAGCTCTTAGCAATGAAGGCTTCAAGGGTTTGCCAAACATGCCGACAGAGGAATCGGTGCTGAGGAAAAGTTGCTTTACGGAGATTTTCTCACCAACACAGGGCTTCCCAACATGAATGCCAAAGCAAAACAGCTGCAGCTAGACCCNNTAAATCCTAACTAAACCCCAAACCTAAGAACTTTGAGTGCTAAGAGTTCAACGCTGAGCTTTATATTAATAAACCCTAAACCCTGAATGAAAAGGCCTTAGCTGGCCTCTGTCGAAGGCCTTACTTTGAGCGAGCTACCTTTGGTTGGTGGTACCGTAAGCGGGTTCCTGCTGCCCTAGGCCCTTTCCCCAATTCCAGCATCTTAATAAGCAGATGTCAGATGCTCACCCCAGCCTATAACGGCCCTAAACCCTAAACCTGGAACCCTGTTGAGGGTTTCCGAGAATTGAGGGGCACCTTTTTGGAAAGTCCCTAGAATAAGGATCATAGATTTTTGGTTCTATTTTGGGGCTCTCCTATTTCTGGAACTACCATCTATAGGCACAGGAACTTGGCGGGTACGCTATCACTACAAATACAATCTTGTTTTTTTTTCGTAAAGGGGCAATATCCCAAGCACACTCGCAGCTGCAGTTCTTGCTCTACCTCCTACGGAACCCTAGCCAGGATCACGCTCTTCCTGGTTATCGTGAATATAAGAAGCAAAACATTGTAGATGGGAGTTTCTCGACATTGCACCTAATAAATGACAGGGGCCCCTTTGTAACCCTACACATCTCTAGGGGCACCTCCACGTAGAAAACTTGGAACCCTAAACCCAGGCTTTCACCCTTAACCCATGAGCTGCCTCAAGACAGTCGGCCATGCAGTCTTCGGCACCGATCCTGCACTGCGTTGATACTAAAACTCTGCCTGACCTATCCGGAACACTGGGATTTCTGGTAGTTTGGTAGAGGAACCCCTAGGGATCCAAGCATACAAACAGTACCTACATTGGGCCCTAAAGTCTGTAAAAATTACCTACATTGGGATATCTGGATCACTATAGGGAAGGTCATGCAGCAGCTGCATCATCAACAGTGTGGCCACTGCATCAGCTGAAGTTCCCGAGAGCCGGTTTCGTGTCTGGGGACCGATGTGGTTACTTTCAAAAGACAGAACCCCATTTGGAATCCCAAAATGGTAGATGCCTTACTATGATTAGTACTTGTCTGACAGGTTTCTGACAATCTTTTGACGCGGTTCGTCGCATCTGAGTTTCCCCTGAACTGTTCTTACTGGAGCTTAGTAAGGAATAAGGGAATATATTGTATAGGGAGTATATAGGGTTTAGGGTTATATTCTCTTATTCGCTGGTAACCACCAAGAAGTGTTTCTGACTTGTCTTTCAAACTTTGCCTTACTGGCCTTGCTGCCCTACCACCTGAGAAGATGATCTGTCCGACTTGTTGTTTCGGATTTCCCACGGACAGAGACAGGCTAGTCTGACCAACATAACACTAAGATAGGGCCTTGTTCGCTTGGTATGAAAACGACAAGGATCATAAAAGTACCATTGCTTCTACACTAACCCGAAGGGTCCAGGTACCTAATACTCGTATACTTACCCAAAACTTGTACTATAATTACCATTACCCAAATCCGAAGTACCTAATTATTGGGTAAATGGACCCTCTGGGTAATCGTTCAGGGAGAGGTCCTGGGGATTTGCCATCGATACTGGGAAGAGCGGCAACTGCAACTCGCGTGATCTCGTTGAGCTCATCATCGCTGTACTCCTGGATCAAGGTTTTCTCGGCTTAGGGCTTTCAGAGTACAAAGTCTGTCTGAAAAGAACATCTCCGTTTGCCACTTTGGCCATAAGGGCTCCAGAGGGGTACCTTTCCGGGGAATGTTATAGTAAGGACTATGGCATTTCGGGGTCTATATTCGTCTATATTGGCATCCCCCTATTATACTCATGGCATCTATCAAATTGCTTTTTTGGGGGGAGTGTATGATGAAAATTCGGCATTTCCGTTGGGCTTTCTTCATGAACTGGCCCCCTGTGAAAGATTCGACCATGCTCGGAGCTGTGACTTGAAAAAGGGGGTTCGCACAGCATACCCCTCAACCTTAAGCGGCTCCTCTATAGTTCCTTTTTGGGTTCGTTATGGCTTCTTTGGGTAAGGGATTACAATGTACAACTCAAAAGGGAACTACATTGGAGAGTCTGGATAAGCCTTCGAACATAAAACATACAGCTTTGGCCTTGGCTTTTGGGATCTGGTAGCTTCAACAACCGGAGGGTCCAAGTACTGAATAATTAGGTGTGTATGATTAATTATGATTATGAGGTACTTGGACCCGTAGGGCAAGTAAAGCAAACAGAACCCCAAAACGGGGTTCCCATCCCAATTCTACCCCGTAATTCGACGAGACCGTCCATCTAGCTCTGATCTCCACGCGGGAGCTTGCAGCAATTAGATCACCAAACCAGGAACCAATGCTCTTCGGCCCCGTGCTCCCCTAAAATCAAGGCGGTTTAGGGTTTAGGGTTTAGGGTTTAGGGTAAAGGTGTCAGATCTCATATGCCTCGAGGATTCTGCAACCGCGAAAACAAGCCAATTCTTGAGTTACAGTTGGTCCCTGTTCGGGTCGAAGAATGGGGGATTTCAGAAATCCTTGGAAATGGGGTCAGCTCCCTTCTGAAATAAGAGTATATTTCATTATAGTATACTATATTATACTTACCTATAGTAATATATATTCTACTATCTTATCTTATCTCATGTTATATTATGCTATAAAACCCTTTTTGAGAGTCCGTTTTGCATTGCTTGCAGCTGGCTGAACCAAATTGTCACAGACCTTGCGGGGATCCTCAGGAAGAAGCACCCAATCATAGTAACAATAGTATTTTTTGTGGCAACAATCGTCATAGTAATCTATCATCGTAGGAGTAATAGTAATAATATCTACTAAGAGTAAGACTACAAGTAATAGTAATTAATCTTACTGCGCCCATGGAAATTTTGGAGCAGTCCTGTAGCAGGCCTGTCATTCCCACCGCCCTGTCATCAAGTCAAAGCCTACTACATGCCGAAATCCGGTAAACCCAAACAATGCCGCGTGGACCCTGCAAAGCCCAAGACACCTCAACCTTGAGATCTGATTACTACGCTTGATTGTTGAAGTGACTTGTGGTGCACTTTAAACCCTGAACCCTAAACC